>CM034058.1:6175955-6336924 GCA_019804595.1 Bruguiera parviflora
CAGACCTTGTGATGGGCCTCAATGCTCACTCGGATGGCGTCGCCCTCACCATCCTCCTCCAAGTCAACGAAATGGAAGGCCTCCAGATCAAGAAAGATGGCAACTGGGTTCCCATTACACCTCTCCCTAATGCCTTTGTAATCAATATTGGAGACATCCTGGAGGTACCTCTACATCTTTATCGAACTGAACTTAGCATCAAAGGTATAAAAACTTGGGAATGAGATTTGGGGTTTGAATGCTACACTTCACTCATAATTAACTTTCCTCCCCCGAACCAACTAGACCCAAAAAAACAAAAAACAAAAAAAAAAAAGGTTTTAAGTTGCCAATTGGAGACTAAATTGTATGATAGCTAAATAATGAATGTCACGACATCACTAGACGTGCGGTAAAATGGCAGAGTTACTTGAACTCCCTGTCAACAATAACAGTAACAATTAAATCACGATCGTTGAGATATTGTTTTAAACTGGTTTTACAGATGATAACGAATGGAATGTACCGCAGTATTGAGCATCGTGCTGCAGCTAATTCAGTGAAAGAGAGGCTGTCCGTTGCCACATTTTACTCTCCAAGATTTGATGCGGAGATAGGTCCTGCGCCGAGTCCTATAAGCCCGGAAACTCCACCGTCGTTCCAGAAGATTGAAGTTTACGACTACTTTAAGATGCTTTTTGCACGCAAGCTGGATGGAAAGGCATATATTGATGACCTGAGGATTCCAAAATGAGGGAGGGAATGTTAGTCCTTCTGTCCTCAATAAACCCTACATGTTATATACACTGAAGTACTTGCATCTTTAGCTATGAATAATAATATTGTCTTTTATTTAGCGAACCGCGTTTGGTTTAGCCGCACAATCACACAACGCACGAGCTCACTGGCCCCCCGTTCTATACTCTAAAATGCTCTTTTCCTTCTCACGATTAGAGCTTCTCCTGCTCTTACCTTTCATTCTAAGCTACAAAAATACAACGGTATGGTAGACAACTGTGGTGCGTCTTGACTGCATATTTGGGCCTAGACTACAAATTTTGATTTTACAAAACTTTTCCTTTCCAAAATTAGGCGAACCATCTTGCTTTATAATTCTCACTAGTATTCATTATATTCATACTCTTTTTTTTTTTTCTTAATCTATGCATACAATGAATGAAAGAAGACGCTCTAGAATTGAACCTTTTTTTTTATTATTATTTTTTATATACAGCATCTATAAATGGCCTCAACCTCATAAACTCAGAGAATAATTAATTAGTCTAGCTCAAAGAATTAGAATGTAAACAGTCAGGTCTTCCATTTTCGTTTCATTCACGTCCTCTCGTGGGAATTAGTCTGAGTATGGCTGCCAGTAGAAAAGTCCTTAACATCCTGATGAAAGGAAAAGCTCGATTAAGTCCAAAGCCCAGAAACATTTGACTCGAACCCTGTGCTATGCAGTTCACTTGGGGATGCGAGACTGTTTAATATTTTCTTGCAAACAAACGGGGTCGACGGATTTATGCAACACAGACAATGCGATGATCAATTATAACCATCGCGCAACCCCAACTATTCCTACAGCGCAAGCTAGGAAAGGTTGACGCTTAACGGTAGCTAGAAGTTGAAACACTCGAGTCTTACTGCTGAGACCTTTCTCTTCCTTCTCGTGATACGGCCAATGCTCGTCTTTCGGCTTCTCTTTTGGCGATTCTCATAAAAAGTGTTTTGCTCAAACTTGACAGGAATGCGTGCAATTTCAGTCACTAATTGGTGATTTCAAGTTCATTTGTAGCCACAAAAGTGAACCTTTTGGAGGGGAGTTTCGGTTCCCAACTCGAGCTCTCTCAGATGCCCACAAAATGCAAGTTTTACTTCAGATTTACGAAGACAATAATAATATAACATCCATGAATTACGAGTACAATTGTCAACACTAGCCGTGCGGTCTACTGGCAGAGTCAATGAAATCTTAGTTTTAACAAGAAGAAATCAAAACTTGACACCAACGTACAAAATAAATACTGGTGCTTGGTACCTCTTTGCGCAGAAAATTCAAACGACAAAATTCCAGCAGAAACTACTTAAATGGTGGGATGAAATCAAAAACCAAACGGAGGAACTCTCACGGTTGGACTAAATTATTAGCAAAACAATAGATGTTTGGAGAACGCTTGGTGCAGCTCAGTTACCACCTCCACTATTCTAATCTTAGGCCCTTATAAATTTGGACCAAAACACCATGTCCTACATGTCGCCCTACAGCTACTGACAGACAATGTTTCGCCCTGGAACCACCATAAGTAACCATCGCCAAAAGGACCAACAATCAACCTTGTAGATCGGTCACAAGACAGAAGATGCAACTAAAACACAATGGAAAGTTTGTTCGCTCATGATTTTAGGCCTTAAATAAATAAACATATATCTGGCCAGAAGAATTTCAATATTTGTCCATAGCGCATGCAATGTAAATCTCGATGAAGGCCAAAATTACAGAGACAGACTCAACTCAGATTAAACTTTACTCCTAAACTTAGTTGGGGCTTACCGTGTAGACTAAAACTG
Source organism: Bruguiera parviflora (assembly GCA_019804595.1). NCBI lineage: Eukaryota > Viridiplantae > Streptophyta > Magnoliopsida > Malpighiales > Rhizophoraceae > Bruguiera > Bruguiera parviflora. The sequence continues at coordinate 6,178,506 of CM034058.1, forward strand.
GACTCAAGTTCAATTATATGCAGAAAGCCCCACTGTCAAAGCCTCTTCACACCAGTGCATCATACTGCTAAAAAAGATGATAAAATTTAAAGCTTATCCATGAATGCATGGAGGGAGAGAGCGAAAGAGAGAGATCAGACATGACGATAGAATGACACCAAAATGATAAGAGGAGAAAAACAGAAATCAGAACTTCATGTCATCAGCTTAAGAATTTCCAAAGACGGAAAAAATTTAGAAAATGGCTGTCCAACATGATACATTTGCCTTATGCTACACGGACCGATGGCTTCATTCCCAACTCCAAATCTCAGAATTATATCAATCCATAAATTCCATAATAGCTTGAAGAAACTCACTTTTCAGGTTAAATGTTTGCAGAGTACATAGTCCTTACAGCAAACACCAACTGCATCGCCATTTTCTTTGAACCTACATTCATAGAACACATGGGATAACAAAATAATGTTTCAGATAAGCAGAATAAGGACATCAACAAAAGAAGGTTTCACCAAACAAGAAAAAAACAAAATGGCAAACATTACACAACCATAAATACTCATTATAAGCAACTAAAAACTATACAGATTTTGAACTGGAGAAGCTAGTAAATGCAGCTATCAAGAAACCATACGACCTAAAAATTTAAACTATTAGGTGAATATCAAGATATGAGTCATATAGTATATTCCAACATGCTACCTAAAAACTTAAACTGTTGGGTGAGAACCAAGATATAAATCATATATTATACTCCAACACACCCCTTCATGCAAAAACTCAACTCAGCAACATGATTCAAATTCATTGTCACTTGGTCATGAAGGTTGTGATACCATGTCAAGAAATCATATCACCTAAAAGTTTAAACTCTTAAATGAAGTTTAAACTATAAATTATATATTATAATCCAACAATAAGCATCTAAAAAGAACACCTTCTTATCATGATTTATCATTTTCTTTGAGGCAAGTTGCTCAATGGTCAACATATACATCACCAAATTCATTAAAAACTGGCCTCTTGAATAATTCATAGAAAAAAAAAAAAAAGACATCCAACATCCGATAATTACTCATCCTAGGAGATAAAATTGAACCACTCAATGCTTAGCACACCAAAAAAATTTTAAAAAAAAAAATCCTCAAGGAAGCTCATAGAGCATCATGATTCTGCCAATTTAGCTAACAGAAGAACGTGGTTACCATATGGCCACCCCCCCCCCCCCCCAAAAAAAGCATAACTGTAGGAAGAAATTTGTAGTGGTCACAAGGGAAATTTGAAACATTTATGCATAATATTCAATATACTCCCCTTTTCCCATATAGCTATTCCCTTGATCAGGTACTAAGATGAATCATATAGATGACAAGCAGTATGCAATTTTAAGAAAAATTTCCCAATTAATAATGTCCACTGTATCACTGAAAGAAACATCTTCAAATATACTTTAGGGATTTCCTATGGAAACATGAATTTCCAGTTACCACAAAATCCCCCTTCAGCAAATATCAGGTACTAAAAACATGTTTTATATATCTGATTTTATATGATTTCCTACAACCATAAAATCTAAGGCTGCATATGAGCTGAATAGAGTAAAGCAGTGCACACCTAAATCTTCAGCCAAGCTTGAGCAGAGCCCAAGCTCTATTCCTACATGTTTTGTGAAAACAGAAATTCAAGCACCACCAGGACAGTGCAAATTGTGTGAAAGGAACCCTTCAGAAAGAATGAACGCAAAGTGTACAGATCAACTGCAATTAGGCAGATTGACAAGAATCTAGGAAGAGACTAGTGTGGCAAGTACCATGCTCAAAAACCCGAACAGGGTGCCATCAAATTCAAATTAGTTTGAGAACACGGAATTCAGAAGTGCTGAGGTTGTGTATGCATCAATAATGGTATCAGAGTATAATAGCCAAAACTAACTAAACATAATGATCTATCATTTCACCAAATTTTAACACTTTAATAAATTTCTCAATTTGGAATCTCACATAAGGGCATCTAGCATAACAGAATAAAGATTGCATAGTCTCCAGATGCTTAATTTCCAGTCAGTATGAGTATTCACCCAATATAAGAGGGTTCATGCAAAGTTGGAAAAGTCTAACAAGAACTTTTCTCAATTAGAAAGGCCATGTGAATGTGGTACTATCATTTGATGAAATGGAAACTCATAATTTCTCATTCATAACCTTTTTTTTCTTTTTTCTTTTCCTTAGTGTTGGGCACAGATATGTAATCCCAATACATCAATTGGAGACAGAACGAAACTAGCCCATTGACGGATTAGAACTACATTGTAAAAGGGGAAGTGCCAGACATTGTGGTAAGGTCAATATTCTCACTTCAGTTCTCTCTGCGTGCATGTGTGTGTATGAAAGAGAGAGAGAGAGGCAGAGAGAGAGACGTGCAACATGAAGATACAAGCATTCTGTACCGCTGTAAATCTTCAAATTGAATGTACATCAAGAATAAACACAGAAGAAGTTCAAATCCACCCAGGTATTAATTTCCAAGGCAGCAAGATATCTTTGGCTTACACCAACAAGCTAGAAGTTAAATAGTAGCAGTAATGGTTCTTCAGGCAAACAGCAATTGGGAGAAAAACGGTAGAGACTCTAAAGTGACAATGTGATTGCAAAAGAGACAAACCAAATTTTCTGTTTAAAAGAATGCATAACTGTTACAGTAAAGCAAATAGAGTATTTATTTTCCCTCACAAAGATGACTAGAAATAGGAATATGTTATCACTCAGAGGTGGAGAGAAAAGTAGGGAAAAAGGTTGTGCACATGTTCCAAACTTCATATTGCATTTGAGTCCAACCTAGCAGAAAGACACATTAACCGGAATAGAACTAAGGCAACCACAGTGCTTGCTTCCTACCCAGTTCTGTCAATAGTCAGAAGACTCTGACAAGCACTAATTGAGTAATCATAAGTTAAGCTTCAAAAGAAGAAAATAATAACTGATCTAAAATGTCTCATTTTCAGCAAACATTAATTCTTGCATTTATCCTCTGAGCAATTTCGTTGTGTGGAAATTCATCCAAGAAATTATACCAGCACTCCACGGCCTTAATTAATAGTTAGCACTTAGTGTAGTAGTTGCCATTCACACCACAACACCAAGAGCCCAGCAGCACTGGACATTCACCATTGTCATAATGAATAAGCACCATTCAGCCTTGACAAATGTGTGCAAAACACTTCAACCAAAGGCTTACCAACATCAAACATCCTATTTAACAGTTAACCATCAATTGCAGTATAAGTCTCAATGTTTTTCCTCAAATGCTCTGAATGTAATAAGATCTCAAGCTTCCCTCCTCTTATTCTACTAACCTGTGTGTTGAAATAAAATGCAAATTTCAGAACCCTGATAGCAATGGCATTTAGCAGTAGTGCCAAGCACAGCAACAGTTCCAAGAAGTCTTTTGATAGAGTCACAAATCAAAAGGCAAGTAAAAAATTTTCCATGTGCTGACAAAGCTCAAACGCATCCAACATTCAAGAGCCATCCAACTATTAATGTGCACAGAATTACATAATACACACCAAGAAAGCTCCTTTTCACAAATTAAAGAACCCCAAAATTTCACCTTTGACAATAGACCCAGCTACAACCCCAAATGGAAAGCCAAACAAAAGCAACAAATCACTGCATTTTCAACATCCCCCAGAAAATAGGCAAACATATAGAACGAACCTATAAAGGAAAGGGGGTTAGAGAAGAAGAAAAGGACGACCTTTCGGGTAGAAAGCAGCTTTCAGGAAACTTCTCTAACGAGAGAAGAACACCGTGAGAATCATGACAATGCAGCTGAATTGCAGAACAAACGTACATCTCTCACGAACCCCAGAAAGGAAAGAACTTTGGAAAAGTTAAACGATGAGGGTTTTGGACACACTGAGAGGCAAGAGTACAGAGTGAGAGAGAAGGCGGGGAGGGGTAAAAAATGTGCACGAAAACCGAGGGATGTGGGGGTCTCTGTAATTGTGTGGGTTTTGGGTTGGAAGGATGCTTTGCAGCATACGAGGTCTTCTGTTGTCTGTTCGAAAAATCAAGTAAACTCCACCACCAATGACGCGCTCTCCCTTCTAGTCAGCCTTAATTGAAGAAAGGAAAAAAAGTCTTTGAAAAAGTAAGGAAAGTTCAGCAGCTTTGACTCTACATTTTGCTTCCATCATTTTTCCGTCTGGTACTTGACATGATTCGCGAATGACCCCTCAATATTTAAAGTTCTTTTGCCCTATTGTGATGATGAAAAAACAAAAAAAAAAAAAAAAAAATTCCGCCCCAAAAACCGTAGCATGTTTAACAAATATGATAGAATCTACCACAAGATATAAAATACATTTTTTAATAACTTATTATCTATTATATTATATTATAGTTATTGTGCATCTTAATTCTCTTATTTTAATATATTGGGGTAGAAGCACTACATGTCTGGGTGGAGTTGAATTTGAACCATCGATTCAGATTTCAGGTCCTCCTTCATATTTTGGGTATTCTGCATTCATCAAATTTCCAGCTTATTAATTTTTAGCTCTATTAATCTTTAATTTTCAATCACATTGCATCTTAGATTCGAAATATATTAAGTTTTAAATTTCAAAAATATTTAATTTTAAATTTTTCATATTATTTGAGCTTGATATTATTTAAATTTCACTTATTCGAGTTATAGGTTAATTAAACTTTTAGTATAGTAGACAAATTAATAAAAGAAAAAAGGAAGGAAACGTAAAGGAATAGAATCAAAATTCATAGCCAAGAAAAACGGCCAGAAAAAAAACAAAAACAAAGAGAAGGATTCTTGAAAATGGCAAAACGATTAAATTCTCAATCCAATTGAAAAGGCAGAAAAAGAAAGAAACATAATGCAATTTTAGCATATACAATGCAAATGAAAGAAAAGGAAAAATGGTAGTTGGCATTGATAAAACAACGATATCATAAATCGAATTGGAAACTGGAAAGAAAGAGAGATAAATATGGAATGAAAATTGATTTGAAGTCTCCAAAAGAAAGAGATAAAATTAAAATTAAAATTAAAAAAAAAAAGAAAGAAAGGAGAGACAATGTAGAACGAGGCACCGAATGCACACACACTACAAGAAATGGAAGGAACCAGCATGAAGCAGATGAGTGAAAGAGCAACAAGCAGAGGAGTGTGGTCTGGACTCCAAACGACAATAGAGAGAGTGAGAGCTGCTGCAAGCTTGTGTCTCGTTTTGTGGTGGCCATCAGCTGGATGAGCTGACGGTGAGGGTGGGTGGGCACGCAATGGACTAGGAACTTAGGGTTAGAAAAACTGCCCATCTGAAAAAGAGTTATATAATTATTCTGTAAAGTATAGAATAGTAAACTCTTAGGTGGGGTTTAAGACTCGTATAAAAGTCGGCAACTTACCTCGATAAAATCTCATTTAAATTTATTTGTTAAATAAATTAAATTTAAATAAGAATAAGTTTAGTTCGTTAAAATTTATAAACAGTTTATTTAAAAATTATTTGAAACTCACCTTAAACATATTTAAAAAGTTATTTTGTGTATTATTAAAATATATTCGTAAGACTTATTTAATTTTTAAAATAATTATTCTAGAGAATAATAATAAAATTATACTTATTTGATTTTTTTTATAAACTCTTTCGATATAAATATCATATTTATTGAATATTTTTTTATGTTCATAATTATACATTAAAAGAAAATATTAATTTTTAATTAGTTATTTTTATTAAAATAAATATCTTATTAATTTTATTTTATTCATAAAAATAATTTTTATAATTTCAATTATTTTTTCAATATTATAAAATTAAACAATCTATTCATAAAAAGTTAAAAATCTTCTAGGAAGTGAGAAGAATTTTTTTCTTTTTTCTTTTTTTTTTTTTGACAAAGATTTCTTCTAAATAATTTTGTAAGATGGCTAGTGAAATTTAAAATTTACTTTAAGTTTAACAAAATCCAAGAAGAAGAAAATATGAGATTTACAATTAACAAACTTGATTATGAAGCAATTGATAGGTGTATTGATGTTCAACAATATCAACTCTAACCCAAAATTCATTCATGATTAAGGATGCTTAAATTATTAATTTTAAAGTTATGCCCTAATTATTCCGATGTAATTTTGTATGAGAGGAATTAAAAATTAGGTCAATATTTTTGAAGATTATGATTGTGATTACTATGAGACGCGATCGACTAAGTATTGTGCAAAGCCTATGATAACACCTGAAAATAATGTAAAGTTCGTTTAGTCTTTCAACGGGAGTTGCCAATCTAACGCTTTGGTCACTGTGATTAAGAGGCGTGGCTGGAGGTGAAAAGCAGCTTTTGGGGTACGGATCAAGATAGAGAACAAAACAAGATGGCTGAAGGGTTCTTTACATGAAACAAGTTGATGTCTTGTGTGCACACTTACGAGTAGGCAGAGGTTAGTCCCACGAAAAATATTGTTGAAAAAGATTGTGTTAATCAAAAGACTAAATTAATGGTGGATCCTGTAAGTCTCGATTGTGAGCCTATGACTCATAAGATGCAAAAATTTTCTTGAATCTCTTCCTGTGCTAGATAATTTTGATTTTATTAAAATAAAAAATTTTACTTTTAGACTAATGTCTTTATTGGTGCGCCAGATTAATCTAGTGCAGGTTCACTTGAAGAGATGCAAGTGCAAGTTCAGAAAATTGAAATTTTTGGTTTATTCAAAGTATTTGTTCGCATGAAAGTGTTAAGATACACTGTTAAAATTATTTTATTATTTATATTGTAATTTTAAGTATTCTACTTTTGTCATTTATTTAGTTTTTTTTTAAGAATATTCTAACTTAATCAGGAATTTTAGTTAAGATAATTTTAAAATATTTGGTATCTAAATAGTCTCCATTAGACAAATATGTAATTGCTAGATTTAATTTCCTTCTTATGTTTTACTTAATCATTAAGCCTAAGAATTATTATAAATACAACTTTAAGTTTTCTTTTATAATCAAATTATCAATCAAGTTATCATAAAAATGAAATAGTTAAAGATATTACAAAAAGAATACACCATTGATAAATAAAGATAAATATATATAAAAAACAAACAATTCAAGAAGTTAATCTTTCAAACATGTTTTGAGTAATGTTATTTATCTAACAAAAATTTTCATTTTATCTTTAATTTTTAAATTTAGTAGGGGCAAACAATTTTTGTAGTGGGGTGACAAAACTAACTTGTTGAAACAATAATTCAAATTTTTCGTAATAACCTTTGATTTTTCCCATGCTAGTTTTTACTATATTTCAGTGGGTACACTTGTTCCCACTAAGCCAAAGGTGTAACCGCCCCTGTCCCACACCTGCCAAGCATTACATAGTTGCCCTCTTTTGTTAATAGGCACCCATTTTGAAGGTAGAGCAATATATGTCTTCCACTGTGACATTGAATGAAATTATATATGGCGTGTCATGTCATCAACTAGCAAACAGAATGCATTTTGGTAATCATAATCGTTGTAATTTAGTGATTTAAGACATAATAGATATAATTTAGTGATTTGAGATATTTATTTGTGTGGTAAGATTATAAGTTTAAATATTTATTAAAATTATCAATAAAATTAAGTTTATATTTAGTTTTAAAAATTTTCAAAATAGTCAATAATTGTTATCGATTTTATAATTTACACTCTTATACTTTGATCTAACAATTTAGTTTATATTATGGTGCCTATCTAATATAATTTTTTCAAATAATTTTATGGGATAGTACTACCACTTTTTATTTTTTCACATATTAAAAAAAAACTATATATATATATATATATATATATATATATATTTGTAAAATTCTCTAAGAAATTTTCATTTTCATAAATAAAATTTATTCTCAAAATTAATAAGTGCTTATATGATTTAATTAAATTTTTAATTTTTACTTTTTTAATAAAAAATAAAAATAGCATTCTACTCTTATTATCCAATTTCTATTTTTTATTTAAAAATTATAAACAATTTTTCATTTTAACAACAAACATAAAAAAGTGACCGTTTTACATTTCATACTATCACATTTACAAATAAAAATTGATGGTCTATAAGTATAAATATAAAAGTACAATCAAATACTCATTTTCTCTTATTTCTATACCTTTCATCTCTATCACTTAACCTCTTATTCTTACAACATTATGTTAAAATCTCAAATTTATCACTCTATCAAATGCAACTTATTATGTCTTACTTTTTATCTCAAATCCAACTTTCTCATTTGGTGTTTCAATACTCCATTACCATCCCTTTTCTTGTTTTGTTAAAAAAAATTAATTGAATCCTTAAAAATTTAGGATCCCAATATGAAAAATAGTAATTCAATCATATTTGATATATTTTTTATATTTTCTCCCTTTTTATATATTTATATATTAAAAATTACAAGAATATAAATTTTTATTTTTTTTAATTTCATAATTTTGAATTTTAAAACAAATATTATAAAGTTACTTGATTCTATTTGTTTGTTATTTAAGTATTAAAGTTGTTGATTTATCATAGTTGTGATATATATAATTTTGAAAAAATCACCTTATTATTTTATAAAATTTTTATTTATTATCTTTTTAACTTTATTGTCGATAATATTATTACTTATTTAACTACCTATAAAGGTGAAAATTTTAAATTTTAAAGTAAGAGGAATTATTTAATTATATGTATTTATTGTTATATAATGTAATTGAAAGATATTTTAAAGTATTAAAAATAAGAATTTTTAATCTTCATCTTATGATATTATACGAGTTTAAAAAATAAAAATATATTATTTTTACTTGTGTATTTCATAATTTTATCAAAATATAATAACAATTAAATACTTTTTATTTTTTATAATATATTAATAAGAATATTAATATTATAAAAATAATGAAAATAATACTTTAGAGATTTGTAAAGTGATTAATATTAGTTAATATCAATTACTTTAAATGAATTAAATTTGAAATAAAATTACACAAATTTTATGTTATTAATATAATAATTAATATTAACATTCATATTAAAGTCGTAATTATTATAATTTGTAAAAACTTTACAAAAATTTTATTGATAAATGATTTTTTTATGTTCATTTCATTTTGAAATATAATATAATATGTACAATTTATTATTAGTAAATTTTATATCTTTTTTTTTTAAATAATGAAATAGTTATTAGTAATAAAAAAAAGACAACAAATAATATTAAATTAATAACAAATTGCAAAATAAGAACAATATACAATGAAGAACAATAGTAAAAAATGAATAATATAACCTAACAAACCCTAATTATTTCTCATTCTCCATTTTTAATATCTTTTAAAAGCATATTTGGTTGTAACGTCATAAAAGTTGTTTATAGGAATAAAAATTATACAGTAAAATTTCAAAACTTTTAGATCAAATTTCCAAATTATCAATTATGAAGAAACAAAAACACTTATATCATTAACCATGGATTTAATGTAGATTCAATTACTTATTGTTTGACTTTTAATTTGTTTCAAATCATTTACGAATTGATTTATTAGTTTTTATGAATTTTTTTTACTAATTTTTTATTTTATCATATAATAAAATAAGTGAATTATATTATTATACATACACATTATATATTGTAGATAAAATTATATATTATTATTATTTATTGGTAAAATTGTATTATTATTTTTATTTTGTATATTAGTTTATATTTAAAATATATAAACATATTGTATATATTTATATTATTTATAACTTGTATATACAAATAATATGTATGTAAACGTATACAATATATATGTATATATGTGTATAAAATTTTTAAAATATTATAAATATAAAAAATAAAATAGATAAATTTTATAAATAAATAATTTAATATTAATGTAAAATAATTAAATATATATAAATTAATAATTATATAAATTAAATGTAATATATATGTTTATATAATATAAAAAGTAAAAAAACTTGAATATAAATAAAATAATAAGCATAAATATAAAAAATATTAAATAATAAATATATTTTATTTATTTTATTTTTACAATTTTAATTTTAAAAAGTTGCAATTTTGTTTTAAATCGAGCTCTAATAAATTTAAATTATTTTGAATTAGAACTATTTTATATCAAATTATTTGGAAATTACATCATATTTGAGTCAAAAAAAAATTTGAACAAATTTGTGCTGATAAAATTAACTTGTCTATACCTTCATAGAAAATAGCACACATCAACTCTATCACATTACACTAACTTTATATTTACCTAACCGTGCTACAATAGTTAAACTTCTATAGCATCTAATAGAACTTTAGGATTTTAAACTCAAATTCAAATCCTACCAAATCCACAATCAACGCAACTTTTAGTAAAGCTACAACCTTTATCCCGTATCACACAAGTGTAAGAATGCCCGATCGACAAAAACATATAACAATATATATATATATATATATCAAAGATTAAATATTCGAATCATTCAAATAATATTTTAATATTAATCATACATTTATACACTATATTAGAAATTATGTATTTCACTATGTGACTAACATTTTATATTTTTATATCCCTAAAAAGAGAGTTAGTATGTGAAGGACATTAAATATTTGTATAAGTTTAATAATTTTTAATATATATCATATTGTAATTATGAAAATTATATATATATATATATATATATATTAATTTTTATAATTTTTTTGTTCTCGGATCTATCATTGAAAATTAGTTGGATTTCCCTTATTTTCATTTTTTTAATGAAAATGCGGCGTTGTCAGATCTGGAGAACTCTTAAAATGCAAAAAGAAAAAACACAAAAAGGAAATATTTATTAAAATGGGAAATTCCACTTGACCCACCTTCTAGCATCATTAAATTTCCATACAAGGAACCTATGCCCCACCCCATCATTTTCTAAGAATAATTCAAATGTTTCAAATCATTTACGTTCTTTTTCTCTAAAATTGAAATTAAATAAATTTTTATTTTTTTTAATATAATTTATTTATAATTTTATATTATTTATTATGATTTTATATTATATAATAAATAAGATTTATTTAAAATAATATATAATAAATAAATTTATATAATAAAAATACCGACAAAACCTACTATAGAGCTCCACACGCTCGTCGAAAAATAACTCCGACACACCAATTTCCCTTTCTCCCGCTACACATCATCGCCGCCACACCCTCGCATGTACACCAAAGCCCACCAAAAAATAAACAATTGATCTTAATGAATATAGTTAATTTAATTCACATAAATTTATATTAAATTATTACAATTGTAAAGTATGAATTCATAATTTTTATTAGTAATAATAATTATACATCAAAAGATTAAAATTTTATAATTAATGATTGTGATGTTATGAGATATCCATTTAATGTGTTGAATTTCTAGTATTTATATTTAGAAGAAAAAAAATATAGAAAGAAAAAAGAAAGTAGAATGCATTGGATAGAGAGAGAGAGGGAGGGAGAGAGAATCTAAACAATTATCACATCCAAGATGGCCCCATAAGATTCAAACAAGGTTTGATCTTGAAATCCAATTGGAGTGAATCTTGCCAGTATGAGGGATGCACTGGCTCTTTTAAGCTTTACAATACAGAGCATTGGGAGATGCATAGAGAGAATCTTCAGAAAGAGAGAGACATAAGAGAAGCTGCCAACAGAGAGAGAGAGAGAGAGAGAGAGATAGAGGATCTGTGATATTCTTTGTTTTCTTTTTTTATTTTTATTTTTAAAATTTCCCATTTAACAGTCCTCCACAAGGAGAGAGGGGGAGGGGGTGTCAAGTAATCATGCCATCAGGTCCAAAGAAGAGAAAAGCTGCCAAGAAAAGGAAGGAAAAGGAAGCCCACAACAACAACAACAACAACTCAGGTTCAATCAACAGGAACAACCCACAAGGTAGTTATTTTTTTTTAATCTTTTTCTTTAAAGGGTCTTCTACTTTTTGGGTACAATCAGCCCATCACTGCCCCATCCACTACTTGCTTTTGCCAATCTGTCAAAATGGTCTGTTTTCTCAATCTGGGTCTATGGAGATTGATTATTTAAGTGTTGTTTTGGTTGTGTTTGATTGTAATTCTTGTGGTTGGATGATTGAATTGGCGCTTTTTTTATTTGTGTGCATCTGTAGTGATGGGTATCTGCTCCTATCTCTCTCTCTGCTGGATTTTAATTGGGATTTCTGTGCTGTTTTTTTTTTTTGTGTTTTTGGCAATTGGAGATGATGTCTGCTCTTCGGCATTCCTTGTTTGCTTGTCTTTGATTCGGTTTGTACGAGTAATTATGTGATTCCTGACAATTTGATTAACGGTTATTCTCTGTTGAATGATCAGCTTATTCTATTGGGAGTTTTGATGGATATACGTCGATGGTTTTTGTTTGTATTACTTGATTTGAGCCCTACAGTTATTGTGCTGTTTTTGTTTACAAATTTATCGGTGACCCTTTTTTTTCATTTTCTGTTGCTAATTGGCCATCCATTTAGTATACATCCCTGTACTTCTTATTTGGGTTAGCATGAGTCATTGTCTGTTTTACATTTTGCTTGATGGATATTTTAATTCTTCTGGCTGTAATTGCTGTTAGAGTTTGTTATTTGATTACTAGTTCATATGCAATTAGCTATTTTCTGCTTCATGCACTGTCAAATCTATCGCTCTGCCACTCAGTACAACCTTATAAGCTCGATGCACTTTCATTGGTTCTCTGTTCTCTTTTAGTTTGGTTGACATTTTCTTTTATTTTGTTATTACTTTTGACTGAAAATTTTCATGATTTAAGAAGTGATTGTAGGAAATGAAGATCCCAAAAGTCAGGATGAGAGAGAGACTGAGAGTAGTGAGGTTGCCTCCCCTTTGTCACAAGACCACCACAGGGACCACAACCACCAGCATCATTTTGCTGAAGAATCTGAGAAGAAAGCCACGGGGGAGGTAGAAATAAGCAGTGTTGAACAAGAGGACAATGGAAAAGTTGAAAAAGAACCAAAAACTGTGAAGAATGCAGAGGGGAATGGAATTGATTTCAAGCATGAGGAGGAACCACTTGATGGGAATGAGAGGAGCTCTAGCAGTAGTAGTTCTGATGATGAATCTCAAGCCTTTGCCAGAAAACAGGAGAAAGCCTATGATTCAGTTTCCAATGTAACCTCCCGTAGTAATGAGGAAAAGACAGTTGACAATGCTTCCAAAGGGGTGACACAGATTTGTGTAGAAGGAGAACCAGTTAAGGAAGCCAATGGCAATTCTGACGCTGAGTCTTCCCCTGCAGTTGATTTTGATACACCTGTGATGTCCATGTCTGAGGTAGTGAAGCCTAGGATGAAAAGTGTTAAAGTTGAGAGCTCAGAGTTCATGGAAGTTGCTGAGTCTGCATCAATAGAAAATATGGATAAAATGTTGCCTGTGTCCAATGAAATTACTGGGGTTCCACTTGGTTTATTGTTGCAGAAAAATGAGGATAAATTGACTTTGGATGCAGATGTTGGGGAGTCCTTAAATGTGTCTGCTACTGCTGTAAATGGAAATGAGGCTAAAACATCAAATGTGTCCATAGAACATACAACTCAAACTAGCATGGATGCAAAAGATTTCAAAGATTCACAATTTTCTGTAGGCGCTGGAAATGAAAATGAGGGTAAAATGTTGACAACATCAGGTGTTTGTGCTGCTGACGCTAATAATGACATACCAAATGCTAAGGAATCAGAGACTCTTGAATGTACTGAAACCCAGGTGTTGCCTCTAGTCTCTGTTGTGAACTTCATTTATCATTCATTTTCAGTTTTTGTTTCGTTAATAAGTTTGTTTTATTTTTCCATATCAAATTTGCACACAGCCTCTTGTTGATTCAGCTCCACGGGTAGCACAAAGGACCCCTTGGATGAGTTGCTGTGGTCTATTCGAAGTTTTTACAGGCTCCAGTAAATAATTTCAGGTTACCCTTCTACTTTAAATCAGATTCACATAGCATAGATTTTTCTTTCCCTCTTTCTTGGGATCTATATCTCCATCTTGTACAGATAGATAGACATCTGTTATTCAATTGGCTGTTTTCTTTGAATGGTTCCTACTGGTTTACATATTCTTTATATGTTGTTATTACTTGGTAGTATTATATACTTTTGCTGATGCATGATTTTCTCTCATTGTTCTTGTATTATTGACTTCTTGAAGATTATTTTTGGTACATCAGAAATAGCTTATGCATTATTTTTTTTCTCTAGATATGCATTATTTGTAACTTAAGGATTATTGTATACGATCATTGTCCTGATTGGGTACTTAGAATTTATGGTGACAAATCTTCTTTTCTTCTTTTTCCTTTTAATGGTAAGGAGATAGATGAATGCCCCTTGTTGCAATCACATGGAACAAATTAAGTGTTTGCTTGGTGGGTGCCATCTAATGGCTCTTCCACAGCTTGTCATATTCTTGATTCTTCTCTTCCACAGTTAATACAGCCAGTCATTTTCATCAGCACACACGTGAGAGAGAGATAGAGAGAGAGATGGTTAGAGAGAGAATGTGCGTGAGACATGGTATAATTTACCTTTGGGTAAAATGTTGGTAGGAATAAATTGAGGCATTCTTTCTTTTGCAATTCACCTGCCCATAATTTGAACATAGGGGTTTCAAGTTGTAGATGCTTAATAGTGTTCTCTGCTTGCTTCGAAAAGAAATTAGCAATGTGTCTTACAGTACTTTGTTACAATGTACAAACTGGAGTGAAATGCTACATAGTAACTTGTGTGGGCTCTTTTAGTTTGAACCTTCAAATGTGTAAACAAACCTACTCACCACTGTGATGAAGAATATGGAAGCAATCTTCGAATTTCCTACATCATCTTTGATTATCCTGACTTCTGTTGTTTTGTTGAGAACAAAGCCTCAGAGTTCTTTAGGTTCATGTTGTTGCCCACCAATGCTTGGGATGATGGTATCAAGCATGTTGTTTCTGATGGGTTTTTACATGTCAGTGGAGAATGATGAGGAATAAGGAAGAAGATCTTATTGAGATATGTACATAGAATATTCTTGGCAATTATTTTACTGATTAGGTGAGATATGCTACATCTTTTTAACGTTATCATCAGCATTGTCTCGTCACATGGTGTTTTCTATTCTTTCGTGTTGTCCTGTAGCATTCCATTTTCTATTCTTTCTCAAACTTATCAAGATTGTTAAGAGACTGTAAGCGAGATTAAAGTAGCTTTATGCTGCCTTGCATCTCCCCCATTGATTCTGTTGGCGTGGCTGTAATTCCTCAGTCTTGATGATCTTGGATTTCATTTTAGAGTTGTTTAAAATGCAAATATTTTTTCTGTGATATTTTCATGTGAGCTTTGGCCTTTCCTGTTTAGTATATTTCTCTTTCTTCTCCCCTTGTTTTATTTAAAAAATAAATTTGGCTTGTTGCCAATTTTTGCATGCATGTCTGTTGGGGCTCCTCATTTGATTTTATTGTTTATTGCCTGTCCAAGTGGGATGTCATGGTGAAGGCAACTGCAACATTTCTTCTTCCTCAAATGTATTAAGAATGGGTGTGGTTGCAATAACCAGCGGCAAAATAATGTGGCAGGCTGCTTCTGCAAGCTTTTCTATTATGCCTTTTGCTTTAATGCCATACTTGTGCTTGTTTTGTCCTTGTCCATGTATTGATGATCTTTTCGTAAACAAAGTAAATGATATGAACTGAATAAGATGCTTTGAGCCTTCAAAGTTAGTTGTAGACATTTACAACTTACAAATTCCTTTTATTAAAAACTGTTGTCTTTGGTTAAATTTGCTTCAACCTATTGAAGGGATGGTCGTATATCGCTTTTTATGTTTTTCATGGATGCTGGGTTGTTCAACACATTAAGACTTTGGCCAACTATATTTGGTGTAGGAACTTCTACATTTCCTTATCATTTTATGGATGTGCGGATCTCTTATCTTATTTTGCAACATCTATTATGAATTCATATGATCAAATCATGTCATAAACTAAGTGTAACAAACATTCATATTGAACCAATGGTGGGTAACATCGTTTGTCATTTGCTTTGGATGCAGAAACATGGTATGATGGAGCTTCACAGACTAGGAAGCTACTGGATTGTGAAGGATATGCATTTAAGTTTATGGTAGCTTGGAATGGTCTGTACAGAGAATTTGCCAAGAACGGGCAAGAAACTCATATAATGAAAACAATTATATGGTGCCAGCAAGTAGTGCTAATGAAAACCATCAAGATCTTACTCTTCAGAGTTACCTATCTGTTTTGGTTTTGCAGCGTGTTAATAGACCCTGCATTGTATTTTATCCATTATGAATTAGTTCAGGTGGATCCATGACCTAAAAGCTACTGGTTTTAGTCACAGGTCACTGCACCTTTTTGGTCGACGGCTATCATGATTTGTGACAGTTAATTTTCTAGTTGATGGATAATTGCTTGTTTAAAATTTCATGGTTTTGCTTCTACTAGTACCGCAGCTTTTCAGCGTTTAAAAGTATACATAATGAGATGTGGAAGCCATAAAAGGCAGATCTTTGTAGTTTAAGACGTGTTAAATAAAATGGAAACCAAGCTTAGATTCGGAGGTGCCGTATATGTTAATATGCCATAACTACATAAGGGTGGAGCGTTAACAATTTAAGGGAGAATTTCTCTCCGCCTGTGAATTGAATTAGACTTGCAAACTTAGCTGTGGTTTGCACCGATGCTATCAATTACCAAGATTCAACTTGTTCTTGAATACTGCTCATAGCCTGTTTCATAGCAAAATCAACCACGGATTTTGGATTGGTTGCTTGTTAGAAGCCGATGCTTAAATGTCTATTATGTTAAGCAGATGCACGTAGAAACAAGAAATCTCCTCTCGGAAATCATGCTTTCGTACACCAGTAGAAAGAATTCATTTATTACAAGTTCATACATAGCATATCACATGGCACAGATCACACCACAACATACATCTCAAGGGAAGACGGCAAAAATAAATGGAGGAAAATGAAGGAACTAAATACATACCAAACACAACATCATGTCATAGCAGTCAAGGTAGTCTCCGGGCCGTCGAGGCAGCATTAATAGCTGCTATGTACAGGAGCTGTGTAGCAGAGAGTATGATCAGGAATGCTTCCATGGTTCTCTGCAAAAAAACAGG
The DNA here is from genome assembly GCA_019804595.1 of Bruguiera parviflora. Lineage (NCBI taxonomy): Eukaryota > Viridiplantae > Streptophyta > Magnoliopsida > Malpighiales > Rhizophoraceae > Bruguiera > Bruguiera parviflora. The sequence continues at coordinate 6,195,721 of CM034058.1, forward strand.
AGTAGAGTTCAGACTTGCTTCCATGCATATGTGTAGAACCAATCTTTGAAAAGCTAACACAGGAAGTTAACGTTTATAATGTTTTAGTCTAAAGGATCGATGTTTTTGGTTCTTACCAGGCGGGCATTCCTGACGTGGAGCTCAATCTCTTTGCAGCCAAAGCTGCACAAAAAATTAGCAAAAAGAGAGAGAGAACAGACATGAAGGCTTTAAATTTCTTTCTTCTAAACGAAGGTGTTCAAGGACAATTTAGAAACTTATTATGATAGTTTGACAGATATAAATCCAGAGATAGACTCCCAACGTTTGAGGGAGAGCAGAATTGGACAAAAATAAAGTCGAGAAAGAGGAGAAAGCTGATGGCCTGTGGTTGCTTACCCCATGGCAAGAAGAGTGAGACTCCAAGCAATAGCAGCAGCAGAGGCTGCTGATGGTAAGCTTTCACTAGTCCAAGATTGAATGTGGTTAACACCAGATATAGCGGAAGCCGCACCGACAACGCCGGCAATCAGAGCGAATGTCACAAAGAATCCAGTGGCAGCATTTCCCATTGGGAAGTATATGGGGGAGAAATGTGCCGGCAACTCAAACCCAGGTCCTGCAAATCGCACCACAATGTTGGAGCACACGCAACATTCGAGTACAAAGCACATTACACTAGCATATCAATCCATAAACACAATGTCTGAAGATTTTGATTTACCAATGATGAAACCATGATCAATAGCTCTATTCATGGCCCAACCACCAATGCCTAGAACAACGACATACATGCAGAAATTGAGGACTAAAAGCAGCGAGGCAACAGGTTTCATCTGCCCATTGGCCATCTTTAGCACTGCGGATGCTGGTTTTGCTAAAAGGCTGTGGAAAGAAAAGAAGAACTAGGGAGATTTTCCAAGCGACCAAAAGTGCACTGCAAGGAAAAGGCTAATTCAGGTACATGTGACTTATGCCATGAGATGAGTCTTTATAAATGGCATTCCGTCTGAGGTTCCGGTTCTTTGCTTGTTTAAAGCTGCTTGTTCCAGTGGGTTTTGTGGGGTTGTAAAGGGCATACTTCATGTTCAAGGCAAGCCTCCAAAATCCCAGATTCTTACTTGGTTCGCATTTATACTATTTTCTTTATTCATGGGTACACTCTTCCCTAGGTTTTGTTCCATCTTGGTTGTTCCCGGAGGAAAAAAGTGATATTCTTTGCCAATTGGAAAGGCACCGAAACTGAAAAATCAATCATGTATGGGTCAGTTGATTTTGACAATTCGATTAAGGCACAATGTTCTAAAAATAAGTTGAATTGAACTCTTGTATTGCGACAATCCGAGTTCAATTAGAGACAATTTATTTTTTTTAATACTTTGTGCACCATAGTTTTTTGTCTTTTCTTTTTTTTTTTTTTGGGTTGTTTTTAGGATATGTTTTTATATATACTAATATCGTCGACATAATCAAAGTAACGAATCATTATTTTTCACAAGCATGAAATAAAATATAGTTATATATAAGTTGACCTAATTTTTTACAACAAAAATAGGAATTTGTTACCGCAGGTTTGAGTGCTTCGATTACATCTTTTTAACATCTTCCCTGTCTTGTTCTTAAGCAAGGGTTGGAGGACTATGAAATAGAAGTTTCCTTCTTTTCTCTTTTTTTTTTTCTTTTAATTTTTTGAAAGGTATTTTTCAATTTCATTAGCAGATCAAAAATACATCTAAAATCAGCTAACGAGCTGAAATACAAAAAGCTCTTTAAACCTAGGAACACTCAACAAAGACCAAAAAAAAAAATCACTCAACTGCCCTACAAAAAGTGAAATTTATTTACAGTCAGACAACAAAAAGTGTATCTCTAAAGGCTGCTTTTCTAGCCAGATTATCTGCAATTGAGTTCTCGAATTACCTATGAGATGGAAGTTATCTCATTCACTGTGAAACGTAGGGCAAATAGGTTTGAACAAAAATGAAAGAAAAATTTAAAAACGGTGCATTTGAACATGTATAACAGTACAAGGCTAACCACGATGGGGAGAAAGAACGGTGCGTTTTTCGTAGCCCCATCTCATGTCCCTCTCAATCTTTGCGATCAATTATAGGCTAAGGTCTTGGAGTCCCGGGCCTGCAAGAATTTTTTTTCTTTTTAAACAACAACAACTAGGAGGTATAAATGTTTCTTGATATTAGCACTCTGACCCTAAAATCAATTGATAAAAGTTGAGATTAAGAGAATCGAGAGTGTGAGAAAATACACGCAAAAAAAAAAAACATGCGAAAGGAATTTGTGGTATTTATAGGCACACAATTACGCTTTTGTTAGTCGGCTTTAAAAACATAAGTGACTTGGGACCTGAAATATGTACACGACCTCGATGTGAGGAGCTCGGGAGCATCCAATGGTGTCCTGCCGGGCTCCAGCCTTCGACCTTTTATGTTTTGATATGTGGCGCAGTAGTTGATAAGATTGGTGGCAGTGCACAACCTTTTTTTTTTATTATTATTATTTTTATTTTTGGATACATTAGACTTTTGATCGAGCCTTTTGTGTTTCTAAATAAAAATGCTCAAACTAATTGTTTAAAAAACTAAAACTAAAGTCATTTTCTGGCTATCTTCTTGTAAATCTCTTTAGTTTATAAATAATTAGTTATAAATCTTTTCAATATTATTAGTTTTCTAATATGAGAAGAAAAACTCAATTACTTTTCTTTTTGATGAATTTGTCTTTGCTTGGATAGTGTAGGAGTTTATTATTGTCTACAATTAGAATTATAATGATTATTAACATTTGTTAATTATAGATATGTTGAACAATAAATTAAATAGAATCATTGAAGGTTTAGAAATGTACTTATAAAAAATAATTTGGCATTTGTTTCTTACTTTCTTTTATCTAGCAAAATAGTTTACTTTTTTGTTAAATAAAAATCTCTAACCAAAATGAGGTTATAAGATTAAAGCTTAAAAAGGTTTGACACGTAGACAAAGTTAAGCAATTGAAAAAGAAATTTATGTATTAGAAAAACTTAAGGGAATAAAAGAGGAGGATGTTATAACTGGTGTGTATTAATTTTTGTTGGGGAGTAAACTAATATAAAAGGGTATTTTTCTTAATATGCTAATATCAACTATTTATATTAAGTGTTTGGTAAGTCATAAAAAAAAGCAAGTAAGTGATGAGGTTATGGATTACAAAATTGAAGTTGGTGCAGGTGTTTATTTAGCAAACCATATTGTGGAATTTGAATGTATATAAGGTAAAACATATTTTAGGACTAGAATGGGATTGATTTTTGGCATTTGAGACGGTTAAATCATTATTTTGGAATGAAACTATATTGTGGAATTTGAATGCATATAAGGCAAAACATATTTTAGGATTGGAATGAGATTGATTTTTGGCATTTGAGACAACTGAATCATTATTTTGGGATGAAAGGACTTTTTAAATGCAAAACAACCTTGTTCATAAGTGTTTTATCATAGTTAAAGATATGTTTGTTCCTTTAAATAAGTTTGAGATGATTCTTAATATGTGTGGGAAAAAAAATTATAAGGTACAAGTGCAACTCAATTTATGAAATATATTGAGAGGGTTAAAAAGTATATTTGAGAGATTATGGTGTATTAAAGAGATTTTAATATCATTTATAGTAAAGATCAAAGAGTTAATGTAACTAATAATAATAGGTAGATCAAGTAATTTAAAGACTTTATTAATAATACAAAGTTAGTAGATTTATCAATGAGTAAAAGAAAATTTACATTAAGTAATTTTAGGAACTTGTTTTCTTTAAATTGGATTGACAATTTTTTGATAAATACAAAATAAGTTGTTATCTCATATTAACAGGGGAATGTATCTTATTCATTCTCTAATCATTAAAACATGTGTTTAGGAGTGGATAAGGTGAACTAGAGACCAATTTCTTTTCAATTTTTCAATTTGTGATTGTTAAATAAAGAGACCAATAATAAAATAAAATTTTGTTAGAAACAAACTTTTATATGAGATGAGTCGAGGTAAGGATTTTTTTTTTTAAATGAAGCAAGTGAAAAATGAACTAAAATAATAAAGATAATAACAACTAAAATGGAACAATAAAAAGGTAAGCAATAAATGTAAGCATTTTTAGATGATAAGAGAAGAAAATTGCTTAGATTATAAGAGGAATATTAATAGATCTTAAAAAAAAAAAGAAACAAAATGACACTATATTTTTTTCAAACTTATAGTTATAAACAAAAGGAAGAGTAATAGGATTTCAAGGTTGCAAGTTACTAGTGAGTTAGTGGATGACTTGAAAAAGATAAGAAAAGCGATCTTTGAGCACTTTAAAGGTAATTTAGAAGTTTCTCAAGTCTTTATATGAAGATGGATAAGACATTTTCTAAATAAATTTCCAATTAAGATTATACATTGCTTAAAGATAAAACTCTAAGATTACATGACTTCAGTTTAAAATTTGTTAGGCATAATTGAGGCTTTATAAAGTCGAAAGTGATGGAATTTCTAGTTAATTTCTATAAGAGAGTTTATTTATATAAAGACATTACTTCATTATTTATTATAATTGAACCTGAAGTCCAAAGGGGTAGATGTATTTATAAATTTAGGTTGATTTCTTCAGTTAAATGTCTATAAAATTTTATTAAATATTCTTACTAATATATAAAAAATGGTTAATAAGAGGTGCATAAGAGAGCATAATGAAAAAAAAAATATTTTTGATAACGTGTATATTGTAAATGAGAGTATTAATAAGATAAAAAAAAAAGAAAAGGGAAGGGAGTTACTATTAAGATTGATTTCAAAAATAATATGATATCATTTAATGAGATTTTTTAGATTTAATTATAAAGTAAATAAGGTTTGAAAATCATTCAAAAGCTTAGATTAAGGAGTAACTTTCTTCAATAGATTTTTCAATCGTAATGAAAAAAAGTATAATGAGACTATTTTAGATAAGACATGACTTATGTTAAAGTGATCATCTTTCTTTGCTCTTATTTTTATTAGTAACAAAGACCTTAAATGGGCTATTATATAATATGGTAGAGATAAACATTACGAAAGGGGTAAGGGTTGATAGTTTAATGTAGTTTGCAAATAACTGATATTATTAAGTAAAACAAAGGAAGAGTTTATCAAAAACTTTTAAAGATATTAAAATATTTTAAATGTTGCTTAGGTTAAGGATTAACTAGTTTAGAAGTGTCATTTTAGAGTTTAGAGTTAGGGCTTTAATGCTAAATTCTTGTGCACAGTTTTAAAAATGTGGATTGGGGGAGCTACCTACTCATTATCTAGCATTTTCTTTAGGTATTGATCCAAGAATTAAGGAGCTTTATTGGTTGACTATTTGATATGTAAAAATTAGATTGGTAATATGAAAATAAAGATTGTTATCAAAGGTGTAGAAGTTAGTCCTTATTAAATCATTCCCAATTCCTTACCTTTTTATTATCTTTCATTATTTAAATTGCCTAAGTGAGTAGAGAATATATTAAGAATAACTTAAAGGGTCTTTTTGTAAAGTGATGAAAAGGTAATGAGTATACATTATATGTCTTAATTTTAATTTTTTTGGAGGAAAAAGTAAGTATATAAGAGTGAGAAGGATTGTTGAATAAGAATTGTAACTTATTAACAAAGGAGAAAAGATTATAGAGAGTAGTAAAGAACAAAAGGTTCTTTAACAAGGATAATGAATGTAAGATATAATGATAACATATATGGCCTTTAACATAAGGATCTAATCTAACTAAGATGTCTCTTATTTGGAGATATATATATATGCCTTTTTACATAATAAAAGGAGGAGTACTCTGAGTCCAATCTAACTTTAAGTTCAATTTATGTAATAAGAAGTAGATTGATTTTTGGAATCACTTTTTGGGTTAAAGGTGAGATCTTGTACACTTAATTCTTACAAATGTCTGCCTTGATCATTACTCAAAAAGAACCTATGGATATGTTTGGGTGGTGCATAAAGAAGAAATAATGTAGGAAACAAAAGGGTTTATTTATTTAGGAAAGAGAACAATACAATGAGTTTAGGATAAGACAATAATTCTTATGAAGGATAAGAAGGATAGATTTATACAAATTAAAAAAAAGAACAAAAATTTCATATTAAAATTTTTATGTGCCCTAGCAGATAATTTCTTTCGAAAATGATGCCAATTAAGAGTTAAACTAGCACATACATTTAAGGGTAACTTTTTTATACTTTTTTTTTTAATAAGATAATACTTTCATTCGTAATTATCCTAAAAGTAAAGACAATATCAAATAAATAAAAAACAACCAATTTGGCTTATTATAGCTAATGTGACTCATCAAATCAAAATGAAACCCAAAAATTGTATAATATTAACATTAAACTATAAAAATAAATTGGTTAAAGTATCACAAAAATTTCTTATATTTACAAATTAAGACTCCCTCATATTCAAAACAAAAGCCAAATACTTTTTTGATACTTAAGTATTATGTAAGCATAATGTAAAAATAATCTTTTATTTTTTTTTCTTACACTATTGAAATATAGAGGATAAGGAATATATACCTTAGGTAAAGAGACTTGAGTTAGGTAATGAATTTTTTTATGAATTCCTTTTGACATTCTTGGAAAGAATTTAGCCAAAGGCGTATTTTTAAGGAAGTTTGGGCAATAAGATTTTATTTTAGTATATGATTATAATAGAGTGATGTTTAAAAAAGAAAGAGGTTATTTAGTTAATGATCATATGTTGAATTTATCTAAGATGGCAATAGGAATAAAAAAACGAAAGAAAAAAGGAAATAAGCTTTAAGAAACATACAATGAAGTAATTTATGGAAATAACCATAGATTACTTGTAATTAGGACATTTTTAAAGGTGATTGAGATTTTACTTAAGATATGCTTCTATTATAAATTAGTTTATTTTTAACTATGAAAGCTAGTACCTATATAACATCTCTTGTTTATTTTTTTACTAATAAGATGTCACCATTCTTCTAGATTTGAAAGACATATATAAGTAACAAAGAAAGATGTAAAAGCTTAATTATAATAATAAAACATAAATGCATCCTTTGTGCATTGTAAAAGAGATCCAAGGTTAATTATGTAAGTATAAGAGACAATATTTGAGCCAAATTGAAAGGCCTTAAAATGCTTTCAAATGATTGGTTATAGGAATTTAGTAAATTTCAAAGCTCTTGGTTCCACATCAATATGTCAATTACAAATAATGATCTTAAAATCACTCAAGGTAACCAAAAAATCAACCTACTTCTTAAATTTCAAAGTAACTTTATAATCAACAAGATGCCTCTCATCTAGATAATGAAAAAATATTATTTAGAATGAAGTACCAATTATATAAAAAAAATGTGTTAAAGTAATTTAAGGAAGTTATGTATAGAAAGGTAATAAAGCATTTATATACTCCTTATCTAGTTATTAATTATCAATTGAAATTATGTCTATTGATCAATTCACTACTTTAAAAAGCTACAAGTCTAAAACTAACCTAAACTAGTTAATAAATAAATTTTATCAAAAAAAGCAATTGAAATTAATGTTCTTTTGACATTTAAATCCATTTACTTTTTAAATATTTTAAATGATTCTAAAAAATAATCCATACCATAACAAACTAAATTGTATACACAATCATAATATTAGCTTAAATAAAAAGTGCATTTCAATGTATTAAATTTTCACAATATAAGGTTTAGGAAAAAAAAATGATCCATATAAGTAAAGTATTCTTATCCTTAAAAAAAAAAGTTATTTTTGTAAACTATATTAGCCTAATAGGCAACATATGTGATTAATATAAGTTTTATAAATAAATTTGTGTCATAATAAGAACTAACTCAGTACATTTACTCTCCCAATAATATTTAAAATATTATCCTTGAATTGCTCTTTTATATTTGTTGAAACCTAAATTATTCATAACAAAATGTAAAAATTTAAAAATTTTTCTATAATAATGACATTCTTGAAATTGTATACTTGAAATTATCAAACCTAATAAATAGTGTAAAATACAAATATTTTACCATTAAAATTCATGTTATGTTTTTTTTTTTTTTTGGATAAATTAGTAGTGTTTTTATTAAAAACTTAGTGACTTGTATGAGAATTTAGTGAAATCTAGTTAAAATGTCCAAGGCTAAAATAAAGATTACAAAATAATGAAATAAATAAGCATCTATAAAAAAGGGTTTCAAAAGAGTAAAGCTAAAGTAAGCATATCTACAAGCCATAACATAAAATGGACAAGGATGCACTAAAGGGATACAAAACTAAACTAGCTTCAAATCACTTGTAGATCACATAAATGAACAAAACAGTGTGCCAAAAGCTATAAAAAAATCAAAATGGACCAATTTTATTATAATAGCACAAAATCAAGACCTTACAAAACATTAGTAATTAAGTATTAAAAAAGATAATGAAAAGTAACAAGCAAGCACCAAGGAGAGTAAACAAGGAATGCAAAGTAAAATAAATATAGAGCACTATACTAACAACACAACACCAACTCCTATATTGTCTAAGTAAGCCGACACTACCTATTTCAATGTTATAGCAACTCAACTTAAAAAGATTGTGCCAATAAAATCAAGTCATTAATAAAAAATATATTTTTTTCAACAATATAGTTAAATAATAAAAATAATCAATTTTCTCTATAACAATCTTCTTTAGTTAATATTTTTTATAGAAAAATTATTTTTCAACAAATAAATAAACCTTAAGTAATAATATCCTTTTTAATTTTATGTAAATTATAGATTACATTTAATTATAAAAAATAAATTATTACTAATATAATTGGACACAATATAATTATATTATATAAATAGTATTTGGTATTGCATATAATATTTAATATCATATAATGAAGTATATATAATATTTAAAACCATATAATGAAATAGTATATAAATAAAGTAAAATTTTTTATAATATATATGTTAAATTGTAACAAGAGAAAGGAGATTAATTAATATTTTTATTTAAAATTTAAATTTGATATTTACATTTAGTAAATTTGCTCTTTACATATTTAAGCATTTTAAAATTCTTAATTTTAATATCTAAAAACTAGATATATACATCTTTGTGACTATATAATTTTGGCCTTTAATTAAATACCAAACATTTTGAATTAATTTAAGAATTTGATTTCAAATGTCATAAATTTTGTAATTGGGAGAGTGATGCTTATTATTCATTTTAAGCTTATAAATTGGCTACAAAATTTTAAAATTCATTCGTCACTTATTATCTTATTATTTAATTAGATTATTCATAATATTATTTATATTTTATTTATTAAATACTAAATTTTAAACTTTAAAATACAACATGTGTTTTCAAAATATTTAAGAGGAATTAAGTTAATTTTTATATATTTTAAATTATTATTGTATAAAAATAAATATTTAAAAATTAAAAATACTTATATTTTAATACATGAATGAGATTTATATATATTTAAATAATTTTATACTCGCATTTTAATATTAAATTTTAAAATTTTAAAAACATACTGTTATTTTTAAAAAAATTATTTGAATATTTCTTAATTATTATTATTGTATTATTGTTGTTGTGGTTGTTGTAGTAGTAAGATTGTCGATAAAAACAAAGATGACGTATTCGTCGGGAGGAGAGGGGGGGAGGAGGATCGCAACAAATGGATATAAAATAGTGAATATTAAGTAGAATTTATAAAAGGTGTAAATTGGGGGTTGGCTCGTGTTGTGCGGCCGGAAGAGAGAAAAAGGAGAGAAAGGGAGAAGAAGATTTGTGGAAAGTAGGAGGAGGAGATGGCGAAGCAGCGGGTGAGGATGAAGGCGGTGGTGTACGCGCTGTCGCCGTTCCAGCAGAAGGTGATGAAGGGGCTCTGGAATGACCTCCCAAACAAGATTCATCACAAGATCTCCGACAACTGGATCAGCACTCTCCTCCTTCTCGGCCCCCTCGTCGGCACCTACTCGTCCGTTTTCTCTTTTCCCTTTATTTTCTTTTGTTTCAATTTTTTTTTTTCGATTTTGTTTTTCATTTTTCTTTTTCTTTTTTTCTTTTTTTTTTTTGCTCTTTTCTCCCTTTTGTATGGATATGGAATAATAACATGAGTCCCCTAGATCTAGTGATGTTACTGTCTGATCCGCCCCCATCTCATGGTGGTGTGGTGTTATGGCGGCGGCGGCGGCGGCGGAAGAGGACGGTTAATTAGATGGAGAGAGGGGCAGCACGGGTACCCCACGTACCCAAAAACCCTTCTCTGTAACCACCCATCCAAAAAAGTAGATGGAGTTTGGTCTTTATAGGAAGAACCTCGAATTAGGGAGTTACCAAGTTCGAGATTAGAATCTCTTGGGGTATGAGATAAAGCATGAATTCTCTGTGCTCCTGAGGAATTCCTAACGAGTTGAAGTAATACTGGTGCAAGCATTGCAGTTAATATGAAGAGATTCTGTCCTGATTTACAAGTGTGATTTTGTGGTATTTTGATTTGAAGAACTAAATCCTCAGGGGAGTTGATTGCAAAATGATGTTTTTTCGTCTGATAACATTGCTCAGAGTCATAAAGTGGAGGCAGCTGCAATTCAGTTTTTGGAAAGGAATGTTGAAGCATTGGAGACTCACTTATAGGAGTAGTAATGGTGACCAATCCTTTTTTTTTTGTTTTTTCAGCTAATCCAAAAAGCATGCCTGGTCCTTCTACTTTGTCACCAGAGGCAATATTAGGAAGTAAACTTGCGTGTCAGTTGTGCCTAACAAGTCTATGGACTTTGTCCTAAAACCTAGGCATTGCCTTTTGATGTGGAGACAGGTACTTTCCCGGCCATCAATTTGCTAATGAACGGTTCCTGAATGTCATGGAAGCAGCCCACGAGACTAATGAGTGCGAACTTGTAGAAGAAAAGAAGGATCAGAACCCAAAGTGGTCGACTTAAATTATCCTCAAATATTAATATCTGTGAATGCAATTATTAGAAAACTGGGGCAAAACACAGTGAAGTTTAAAGGACAAGTAGGGAAAAGAAGTTTATGATTATGATTGACACAGGTAGCATCAACAATTTCCTAGATTTTGGAATTGCTAAAGAAATGCAATGCTTAGTGAACCTGTCTCAGGCAATAGTGACCATTAAGCAGAAACTAGTTATTAATTAGGAGAAGTGTGCCGGACTCAAGGAGGATGGAAGGGCATAGATTTATAGCTGATTTGAGAATTCTTGCTAATCGGGGTTAGAATGGTTGAAATTCCATGGTCCTTTCTTTTTTGATTTCTGCCATATGAAGTTGTCTTTTGTGAAAAATGGTAAACCTGTGGAGCTTTTGCTAATCTCTAAAACAGCAGCTCTTAAGTTAATGTCGGGGCACACAAATTACAGAATTTGCTTGAGAAGAAGAAAGCTGGTCTTCTGCTCACTTTTTGACTTTGGTGACTTCTACCGGTCTTAGAGCATTTTTCAGATGTATTTGTTGAACCAACCTCATTGCCCCCAAAAGAAATCACAACCAGGATATTCCCTCGAACCATATTCACAGCCATTGAATGTGACGCCATACTGATCTACCCGTTATCAGATTTGTGAGATAAAACAGTCTGTTTTGGAAGTAAAAACTCTTTTTTTGTTATAGTGATCTCTTGCATATATGTCTCTTATGAAAATTAGTGTTATTTTTGTTTGTGGACCTACCTATGCCTTGCAACTTGCCCCTTACACCTAAGGCTCCAAGAGCCTTGATCGCTCCAAGGGGCCTAGTGCCTTTAAAAACACTAGGACAAGGCTAGTTGAACAGAGGGAAACATTTTATAGTTTTTTGCTGTCATTGTTATTGTAGTTGTTAGCATCAAACAATGAGAGTGAAATGACAAATCTAGAACCGAAGATCATTGTCATATCAGTTGTTCATTTCTTGCTACTGTTCTGATTTATAAACAGCACTCTTGTACTGGAAATGTGTTAAGAAATAACAGAAACCTTTCCCCATGTTTCTTCTTATTCTCTCTCTTGTTTTAGCAATTTCCTTCTTCTTGAATGCTAATTTCTTCTCCTTGATCCTTGGACTCTGACCCTTAACAGTAGGATGGCACAAATACTCTCATATCCTGAAACCTTTATGTAACAAGACAAAGACTATTTAAGTTACAATATTACTCAATTTGTGACCTGAAGCTGTTACCATTTGTATATGAATCATAAAACATCTTTTTGTGGGCAAATGGGTATACCCAACTCTTGCCACTCTCTTTGACACTCTTCGGCAGTGCCATCCATGTTTCACATTTTGAAATGCTTTGTGTACTAGCAATTATGTCTCATCTTTCTGCTATGAAAAGGCAGCTTCAGGATCTTTTGGAATCTAAATTTTGCATAACATGCTATAAGAGGATAGGTCTTTTTCCAGTTTCACTACTTTGAGGAAATATATGCCCTTTTACTTTGAGAAAACATTTAAAGAGTTTAAAAATTGTTTCTTATTCGTCCTATTCTTGATAAAATTGCACTTCCTTGTATGTAAGATGTTCATCAGTGCATTTCTATTAGCATGTCACAGATTCCATTTTGTGGTGCTTTTTATGCCATAGTTATAAGTGAAAATCATCTTTCAATATTTTTCTGTTCCCGATTCCATTACATCCTCTTTTGAATGCTTTTAACTCGGTCCTTAACATATTTATATAAACATGCTTGGACTGTTTCTTACAACTTTGCCATGATATTTGTGCTTTTGGAGATTCAAAAGATGCCCCAATGTGTATACCACCATTAAGAAATCAGCTTAAAGCAGGAAAACATTCTTCGGGGTACCCCACCTTTGCAGATATTGGTGAATTTCCTTCCCTAACCAAGCAATAGAGTTCATAAGATTCAGATCAAGTGAATATACTTGCATTGTTTTGAATTTGGCTCAATAACAAAGCTATAACTATATGCTATTTTGCTTACTCCCATGCAACCACAGGACTGTAAAAGCTTTCAAGTTTATCATAATTCATTTTGCTTGATAGCAACCATCAGTTTGACCTAATCATATTTTCTTGTTTTCATGCGTTATCACGCAGATATGTACAGCACTACAAGGAGAAGGAGAAGTTGGAGCACAGGTACTGAGGCCATGTGCAGAATCAAAAGTCAGTCTGCCTTTTCTGAAGACCTAATTTGTTTTCTTGTTTTACTAGCAAATAAGAAGAATGTTGTGGATGTTAACCGCAGCTGGTATTGTTAGAACTCGGGACATCTTTTTTTGTGAGTAATTCTGAATTTCAGTTGCTTGCTTGAACTCAATCTTTTCTGAGCACTTTGTTGATCAGCTGGATGTTGAAAAAATTTAAGTGAGAAATCCCATGAACCTTTCCTTCTATTTTGGTCCATATGTATGGTTTTGCCTCCTCTGAATTGTTATGACAGAGAAGGAGCCAGTTGTGGTATAATAGTAATATTAGTCAATTGTGATTTTCAAACCAGAGATTTAAGTTGCAGAGAAATGACCTCTGTAAAAATAGGGATAAAGTTATGTGCATTTAATTCATCCCTACATCCCATACCAAGAAAGTCACATGCTACCTGCTTTGTTTGTTGCCTTATTGATACCTTCCGTGCCTTTTTAAGTTTTGGTTTGCACAACTAGGTTGAGTTAATCTCAATGAAAACTAGATAATTTGAGATGGGAAATCCTGATTTTGCTCCTAATAAAAAAAACCAAGCAGATCACCCGGACAAGCAACCTAGAGTTTGAGGGAAAAAATATTTGAGGTGTCTATGTATTTGTACGTATGTGCACATAACTTGATAAATTATCTTATTTTAGTTACTATGTAAAGAAATATTCAAAAAAACGGATGAAAAAACTCTCGATATGGATGATATGCACAAATTTATACATAATTAATAAAATTATCAAAACACAAATTTGTCGACCAACTCAACCTAAATCCACTTGGAAAGATGAGGTCAATGGTCCTTTTTTTCTTTTTCCAAATTCTGAAAAGAACCCAAAGTTGAACAATTCAAACTGTTTAGGGTTGGTTAGGTCGACTTGACTATATATATATATATATATATATATATATTCGGAGATAATAAAAGAAATGAAATGAAATGGTATATTTTCGATCCATGAATTTTATTGTGTAAGTCAAGAATAATTTAGCCTTATTTATTGCCCAATAAAAGGACCATTTATTAATTATCTACGACACAGGACAGCAACAATTTAAAAGAACTGGTTAGTTATATGATTGATACAGATAAACAGAAGAAATACTTTGTATATTGACCCTGAATATGGGCTACGACTGGGTTAACTAGTATAATTAGCCAGTAGACGTATGACTCAAAACTAATTAGTTTGGTAATAGCAATGCCTTTGCCCTAGCATACTTCAAAACATAAAATTAAAAAAAAAAAACAAAAAAACAAAAAACTCACTTGTGCACGAAGAGAATAACGTCACTCTAATTATCGCTTAGTGACTCTAGCCGCCGCTGGAAATATGGAAAACATGGGGTACGAACAGTAGGAAAGTCGATTTCAACTCTAGTTGATCGTCACGTAAGAAAAATAATCAAGATAAAATACGTAGACACAACAAATTTTACTTAATCCAACAAATCTTTGTCTGTATTTACGAAAAATAACCGTGCTTTTTAATACGAGAAAAAATAATTGTACAAAAATATTATTCTGAGATTGCCTCACAAAATAGACTAATCTCGAATTCCTTGGACAACCCTTCTAAAATCCAAGGACACTCGCTCACCCTCTGATTGTCTCTAGTTGCTTATTGTCACGGACTTGGCTTGTTTACTCAATGATCCGTACGACACTAATAATTCGTCTAACTCGAATATTAATTCAGACTGTAAAGAGTTACAATATTATTTACGGAAAATAAAAAGATACACACACAAAATAGATAAACGATATGAAGAATTCAGAGGATATTATATTATTTGAATATCTTATAAATGAATTATCTAATACTATATATAAACATCTACCCTTTCAAAAATGGATAAAATTTATTTGATCTAATATCTCTATTTTTTTTTTAAAGTATTTTATTTCACTCTACATCTTCTAAAAAAATAAGAATATTATCTAATTTTACATCTTCTTAGAAGATAAGAGAATTATCTATAAAATTTTAAAAACTTCTACAAAATTCTAAATTTAAAGAGTATTGGCTAGAATCACCATCTTCAATGAATAATATCACGTGACACGTGACATTATGTTTGCTGTGGCCATACTCTTTTTCTCGTCACAAAACACTCTCCTCACAACTCTCACTCCGTTGGCTTTTCCGTACCATACATACTACATTGCTAATGGTCCTTTTACAGGCACAAAATCATGCACACTTGTTCTTCTTTATCTGATTTTCTCTAGTCAAAGACATTACATGCATGCATTCAAAGTCCACCCTATGACAAAAGTCATATTTCCAGTCACGTAGCTGGTTGCCTACATTTTTCGTATATATAATATTATTTTAAAATTTTAATACCTTCCAATTCATATCATTTGCGTCGGCCACCTAATAATGCAAAAAATGGTCGATTAACAATTTTACAAATTCCATTCACCCGTACAACAACGGCAAATCTATGGACTAGAATAATTTCAATTTTGTCATGGTACAATTTGTGACTACATTGTCACTGGGGTTTGATTTTGGCTTGAATCCAACTTCATGACTTGGGTGTATGTTCTGATTGCAATCCTCCTAAGGGGGGTGTTTGGAGTGGAATAACCAAGATTAGTATCTTTACATTCATTATACAACTGACAAATGCATAGAATTAACTCTTTTTTTTTTTTTTTGACAAGTAATAGAATTAACATAACAATTAACAATATAGTCATAGCGACTACATAAAAAAATTTGGTAAACTATATAACATTCATAATACTACTTATATATGGTCAATTATTTAACATTATAACTATTATAGGAAAATTTTGGTCAATTATATAACACCGACAACGTATATTAGATATGACATGAGATGTAGTTATTGAATTTTTGTTTTTTTTTTTGGTTGAAGTAAAAAATACATGTAAGGATAAAAATTGTACCGAAACGTTACATAGCATTGTCAGGTAACTTCTGTTTTGGTGGCAATTTCCCGTTATCACATTCGTCGTCATAATCTGAGACTAAGCACAGTTGGAGTGACATGAGGTTCCGGGATTCTAGCATTACCATCTTTTTACATTTCGTTGCTGATTGGATTCCAGGACTTCTTTCCCACGCCAACTCCAAAACCCGTCCCCCTTTTTTTTTTTCCCTCTTAAGGTTTAAGATTTGAATCTATGTGCTTCCTTGGATAATTTGACTCCCACAACGGCACAACAGAAAAATGTATGGCCTTACAAACCGAATTATAAATGCCTGTTGAAATTACAAAAAAAACAAAAAAGGTAAAAAAAATGTATGAACACAAGTAGTGTTCACTTTTAAGGGGAATTACATACCAAGTTTACACCCTCAACGAGAACAAACGTATCTAAATCTGATGGGCGACCTTAGACAACCTAAACAAGTCTAAAGATCAATATTTCTGGGTTCAGTTTCAGTTCATTCATCCTCTTGGCTACGCAGCCTAGCAAGCTTGTTAGTAACGACAATATCAAGCTGGGCAGCTCTCTCAACTATATCTTTCCTTCTCCTGGTTGATACATTATGGGCAATCTCCGCACAGTAAGTCCTACAGAGCATAAACAAAACCATAAGCACACAAGATGGTTTTTTACATTCAACGGCCAATTCCGACTGGGATCTCACCTGTTGTGCATCATCAAAACTTCAAGCTCTTTAACATTGTGGACAACAAGCTTATTGAAGCCATTAGGAAGGTAATGGCGAGTTTTCTTGTCTGAACCATAGCCAATATTTGGCATCAAAGTACATCCCTTGAAATTTCTTCGGACTCTAGAGTCAATACCCTTTGGTCTGCGCCAGTTAGGCTGTCACAAATGCAAATGAAATAAACAAATTAGTCTACAATGGCTTCAACATGCTAAGTTTTATGGACTGTAACACATGTATCAAGTATGAATGTCAGTGGGACTTAAAATAAGGCAATGACCAAAATAAAAACCCAGGACTGATATTCCAATTAAATCTAATTCAAATGATAATTAAGAAGGGTAAATTAGAGGATATAACAAGAGTGGAGATATCAGTCAAAAGATGTAAGCAGGAATTTAGTAACAGATCGCTTGTAAGAGGCCAGCTATCTGTGTCGCAACCTGTTTACAATTGTTTTCTGCCCTTCAAACGAAATGCCCAGCTACAAAAGCTAATTAAGCTGGACATCAGATACCATGGGCAACTGACTCAACGAGCATTTCCCCATACAATTCCCATCACCCTTCCCACCATCATATCAACAATCAAAAGGTAGTGAAATTCCAGAAAAAAAATACAACAGCCTAGCCAAATTACATTAATCAAAAAAATGCAACCTCAGCCGAAAGATGGTGATTATTTATGATGATCATCCGCAACTCAGAAATATTGGATAATTTTGCATCATAGATTGCACTAAAAGTATCCCAAATTACCAAAGACAGACTACATTGACAATAGATAAAAACCTTTTGCAAAAAAAAAAAAAAAAAAATTAAGACATGACATATGCAACAGAGATCAGATGGTAGTGCATGTACAGCATTCATCATCCAATTGCAGAACTGGTGGATAGGTATCATCACACCTCATTGCATATATCTACAACTACTTGAAGGACATACACAGACAGGCACACTTACACACAACAAAGAAGTTGCTATGTGAGATCAAAAAACAGATTTTTGTCAGAACTTCTCTTTTGGAAGTGAGACCAAGTGTCAAAAACCACAATCAATTTTTAAAGCATCTAAAATTTCATTTAATAGTAAACACCAACTTATAGGAGACCAAAAAATTGCAACGAGCCTACAAACAAGAATCATGAGCAACAAAAAATTGAGCAAAATTTGGCTACAGGGATCAGATAAAAGGTCGATCTATATCACCATCCTGCATCAGGTAAGACTGGGTGTCAAAAAGCATCATCATATCCCCACTAACCAGATGCAAGATTAACAAAATGATCTTTACAGAATCTAAAACCAAAATATATATATATATATATATATATATATATATATATATATGTTAACACATGAAATTCACTCATAGCAATTGGGTGAATATAAACTAAAAATGCCTACTCACACTGCACATACACATCCACTGACATAATAGAACTAATCGCGTGGAGAGGATCAGATAGTCAATTGCTAGCTCACCATGTTGCTTCCAGAGAAGCAAGTGAGACTGGGTGTCAAATGCTATCATCATATCATCATTTCAAAAGGAACTACTAACTAGAACAGAACCATTAATGCAATCAAACAGAATATTAGCAACAACAAAATTTTGCTTGCCTAAAAGACGCTGAAACACACACATGCACACACATAGGGGGTGTTTCTTGTATTGGAATCAGATAAAAATGCCAATCACCACCTTGCAAATCTCAGTATGCAAAGTAAGACTGGGGCGACAATATTCAACATCATTTTCAAAAATCAACCACTAAATAATGACCAACAACATGATCAAATCACACTCACAATAATAATAACACATTTCCGCATTCACAATACTCACACTGGGTGAATATAATAATAATAGAACTGATGTAAATGCATACACATCCACTGACAGAATAGAACTAATTACGTGGAGAGGATCAGATAGTCGATCGCTAGCTCACCATATTGCTTCCAGAGAAGCAAGTGAGACTGGGTGTCAAATGCTATCATCATATCATCATTTCAACAAGAACTACCAACTAAAACAGAACCATTAATGCAACCAAACAAAACATTACCAAGATCAAAATTTTGCTTGCCTAATAAACATTGAAATACACACACAAACAAACACAGAGAGGGAGTGTTTCTCGTATTGGAATCAGATAAAAATGTCAATCACCACCTTGCAAATCTCAATAATGCAAAGTAAGACTGGGGCGACAATATTCATCATCATTTTCAAAAATCAACCACTAAATAATGACCAGCAACACGATCAAATCACACTCACAATAATAACAACAACACATTTCCACATTCACAATACAAGCTATATAAGCGCGGAGAAAGAAAGAAAGAAAGGCGATTGAGAAGCCTAAAAAATAACAAAAACATATATACTTTGACAGCTATCTTGCGGTCGCTCAGAGGCCGCTTGAACTTCTTGGCTCGCTTCTTCACTGTCTTCTTCGACAGCAACGGCACCGCCATTTCCGGGCCTGCGAGCTTTGGTTGAGGCTTGGCTAGAGCCACACTAATATATATACACAAGCGAGAGGGTTCTCCGTACTAGGGTTTTGTTTTGGTCAAATTTCGATTTTAAAGATTTGGACTTTAGTAGTACACATCAACGGTCTAGATTTGGAGGTTTATTCTAAGGAATTAAGCCCAAAGTTCTTCGGGCTTGGGCTTCAAATCTAGACCACGAAGCTCTCCCTAATGCACCTGTACATTATATTAAAATTTAATTCTTAATTTCTACAAACATAAATAATAATTATTATTATTATTGTTGTTGTTGTTGCTATTATTTTATTTTAGATAAAATGGAAAAATGGAGATCATTATTTTATTTTAGATAATTGCAACTGTATAATTAATAAACTATTAAAACATAAATAAATTTTTCAAAAATTTGATAAAAATAAATACTTTTATTTTTACAAGTACTAAAAAATTAAAATTAAAAATTTTTTAGTATAGTAAATGTTTAAAATTTTTAAATTAAATTATTATTCCTAATTAATTAATTTTATTTTTTTTTCATTTTATTAATAAGCACATCTTAGTCATTTTAGTACATGATATGGATACCTGTCTTTGATTGACTTCTTATATGAATCCTTTGCTAAGTTATTATTTATAATTTTTTATTAATCTTATTAAGATAACAGGAGACTAATGGTCCATTATTTAAATTTTCCATTAATTGACAGCTACCTAATTATGTCAATTATTTAGTAACAAAAGTATCAATGTGCTACAAAGAATTTAAAATAAAAAATCAATGGGGCCTTTTGTTTTTATTTTTTTATTTTTATTAATTAAAATATTGATGCATTTGAGAAGTAGTAATATAAAAGATGTAATTAAACCAAAAAACAATAATCACTCAAAAATTTGTGTAATAATCAATCTTCGAGAGCCCTTTTCTTAGTCAACTCTTTTTCACCCACCTTTTTTTTTTTCGATATAAAAGAAAAATCTTATGATATATAAACGTGTATATAAAAAATAAAAAATTATGATTTGAAATTCATTTTTTTAATACAAAATTTATAAACCAATTATTCAAAACAGTTATTTTCCTTTCATCCACTTTTATTGGTACGACAGTGGGTCCTAGTATCATCCTTAATTAGAGGGATAATTTAACTTTATGCTCGACCGTCCACTGTGGTTTCTGCTAATTGTCTTTGTTACAGTGACCATTAAAGAGCATAGGATTGAAAATCTGACCAAATTCACAGATTCGACTAACATTCTGGGAACTAAGACCTCTTTTAAAGCCACTGGCACCAATTATCACCGAGCCAAGTGGTGAAACAGTTTATATTTGACAATATATATATATTTTTTTTTTTAAAAAAAAGTTTTTATCTCATATATTTATTTATACTTTTAACAAAAAAAATCTAAAGTGAAAATTTGAATTATATTTTGTACTTAATTTTTCTTTTATTTTAGGCTATCTTTTTTTATTAAAATATATTATTTTTAAAATAAAAAAATCACAGATATTACGTTAAAATAATAAATTTATAAATTACAATATACTTTATGATTTAAAAAAAAACTATTCTTACATTAAATTGCAAATTATATTTAATTAATACTATCACCTACGATATTAATAATACATATAAAATTACGGAATTTTTATATATTTTTAATTAAATTCTAATTTTAATTGGTTGATCATGACTCTCCGACTTTTTCATTCTTAGTACCTTTAATTTTTTACTTGAATGACCAACTCAGTTTTGACAATATCGTTGAAAAGAGAGTGATCCGTGTGAGACGCTTCCTTTGGCCTCCACTTTATATAAACATGATGGAATGATTTTCAAAACTTCTATTTCCCCCATCGTTTTTCTCATTTATTCATATTACGGAACGTTGGATCTGAGCAATTCTTCCTGTTTTCCGTATTATATATTAATTTCTGCTTTGTGGGGCTTCCCCTAAAGAAATGAACATGTGTGAATGGATTCGAAGAACCATGGTTCCACACGGGCACGGCACAGCGCTGATGATGTTGATGTTGAACACTCGAAGCCTGATGTTGCCTCTCATGGCTTCTCTTGCCGGCGAGTTACTTTATGCAGTTATGCAGCTCCTAATTTGAAATTTCATTATTTGAATCCTATTAATTTAGAATAATTTTTTGTTTTTCGTTATTCTGATTAATATTAATGAATTTAAAATTGCATCACTTATTTAAACACCTAAATTTACATTTTGTCAAAGTAAACTATAAGAACCCGAATTTGAGTCAATACGAGATAAAAACACCGAATTACTTACCGAGTTACAACTCTAGTGATAGCTACGTTTCTCTTCTCATTATCATATATATATATATATATATATATATATATATATATATATATACACATATTCGCTGTTCTTATACATGGAGAATGGGGTCCGCCGACCGAAATTGCTACGTACGATAAGATGCCATTCAAAAGGGGCAGTGGTGTGGTTTAGTCCACAGGTGGGGCTGAACACAAATGATTTTCCTACGAAGGTTGGTATAAAAATTATTTATACTTCAACTATCGCTTTCACACACAGAGAATTGTATGGACTTGTGCTTGGTACTTTTCATGTATGTGTATGGGGCTATTAAATCCAAAAGGATTGTGTAAATACATTTGGCTTTCGTATAAGAACACAGTTGCAAGGTAGGTATTTTAAATTAAATAAAAGTAATTCATTCGTAAGCTTTTTTACATGCGCAGGAGAAAATCGTGACACGGGATGGATGCATGTTTTCTTTTCTTTTTTTCTTTTTTTTGGGGGGGGTGGGTGGGTATCTTTCATTCATTAATCTTTTGTTTTTTTCTTTCTTTTGGGGGGTGGATGGGTATCTTTCATTCATTAATCTTTTCTTTTTTTCTTTTTTTTGGGGGGGTGAGTGGGCATCTTTCATTCATTAATAGGCTTTATGTTATGAGCTCTACAATATCTATAGATTTCTTTTAATTCCATAAATCTTTTCCTGGAGAAGGAATTCACCAACAAACAAGTTCGTATGATCTTTTATGTTACATAAGTTGGTATGATTTTAGGAACCAAAAAGGAAAACCTTTGACAGACACATAGGTCATAAATTTTTCAGTCTATATAATCAATCCCCCTATTTCCTTAACATGCACTTTTGTTTAGTTTACAGATTAAAAATTAAGTGGTTAAATGATATTGTTAACAGAGCAATAAAAAAAATAGAAAGAAGAAATGATTAATTGTACCTTAGTTTAAAGCAATACAAAGGGATAAAAGATTGCATTATTTTAATTTTGTGACCTTTTATAAAAAATTACTCGATACAAATATTTAAAATTTCTCTAAATAATTAATTTTTATTTTTCAATATCTTTTATTATTTATTTTAATTTTATTTATTATATATTTTTTTATTATAACACTTATTATACCGTAAATTATATAATAAAATAATTTTTTATATTCTTATAAATTTTATATATTTTTTATATTCTACATTGTATCTTTATTATTTATTACTCTTTTGACATTTACACAAGGGAGCGGAGAGAATGGAATACTGTTTTCAAAATGGTACCAGCTGCCAACCACTCTCGAAGTTAACGTCATCTGTTTCTCACTCTGGTTGTTGGACAAAACCACAATAATGCAGTCGTCATCCTTGGCGTCACCCTTAAAGTATCAATTTCAGATGCCTCAGCCAACATTTTTTTAATTGACAAATAGATATATGAACATTTTTGTTAAATCTGATCTGATTGAAATGAAATTTAGAATGTTACACTTGACCACGTGAATCATTGTAAAAAGATAAAATAAAATTGTTGTGTAAAGGATCTCTTAAAAACAAATTTATTCTTTTAATTTCCTTAATTTAAGTTAATACTAATTAAGATATAATTTTTATAAAATATATTAAGCCAAATACATTTTTCATACAAAAACATTTTGAATACAAAAAAATTAAATTTAATACAACTACAAAATAAGTAAAATTTAAATTTAAATTTTATCTTAGTAATTTTTATTATTTTAATTAAAAAAATAAAAATATGATAAAAAAGAAAAATATAGTTTAAAATAAAATTAAAATCAAAATCATAGTTAAATGAGTTTATGAAATAATTTTATTTCAAATAAACAAGATAATTTAAAATAAAGGTAAGTAATTTTATCTTTTAACTTCTATTTTATTTATAATATTATTTAATCAAAGTAATTTTTTATTTTAAATTTTATTTATTTATAACTATAAAGAATTATAATTTAGCTAAATCTCTTACATTTATCATGTATTTTTTAAGTAAATTTAACTAATATTTATTTGTGATGATATAAAAAATATAATTTATATTTATTATTGTGGACTTTCTTCCATATTGAATCTCCCAAGAGTCCTGGTTCAAATTTAGTACACTTGTGCGAGTAGAACAAATGACTATAACAGTTACGTATTCAATTTACAAGAACATAATATTATAATTTCATGCCTACTTCACATCAATTGATCATAAATTTATACGTAAGTACATTGGTGTAAGTTATAACTTAAAGTTGTTTCTTGACAGAAAAAGTTCTTATCATACATTTATGTTCTTTTTCTTTTTTTTCTCTCTCTTTTTTGTTAAACAAAAATTATTATTTTTTATAATATGGGATCAACAAAATAAATTTCTTTTCAGAAAGGACCCTTGACGAGTATCATGCATTTATGTTGATCTCTTAACAACAAATAAAAAAAAAATCAACATTGTTAGGATTAATTCTTGCATTCCTACTAAGTGAAAGTTGATAATCCGCATATTTCCCATGTACCCAAAAAAAAAAAAAAAGAAAAAAAGATGATAATCGGTCCCTTCCAAAATATCCAAAATGCAATGAATGCGTTTCATGTTCCACATGCCGTTCGACATTAAGACAATAAATAAGAATTTAAAATTTTACTTTTATTACCTTAAGTTATGATAAATATTATAAAATTTATAAAAATAAAAAAATTATTTGTAATTCAACGAGATTTTAATAAATAATATAAAAAAATCTTATCAAATAAAAGCAACAATAACGTATAAAATATTTTGATTTATAAAGTTTAATATCATAATTTTGCTATATTAATTGGATAAGAATATTGAAAACTTTTACTCTTGAATGGAACCCAAATCTGAAAAAATTTCATTTTTACTTATGAGTATAATACTTAATATATTCATAAGAGAATTTAATTGTGTATAGTAATTTTATAAATAAAGGTAAATCCTTTTTGCACTCGATTATTATGAACTCCTTTTTGCTCAAAACTAAAAGAAAAAAATGGATTCAATTTTTCTTTTAATTTTTTTTGCATTTATAGCATGATCAACATTAGATAACTATTGAAATTGTACAACTATTTAATATATTTTTTTATAATATCAGTTCTTCTATATATGATTAAAATCTTAATTACACTAGCATATATTTATCACTATAGTGTAAATTATTTTTACCAAATAATTATAATCATACAAATATTTATTTATTTTTACATCATTAATTTTTCTTCTTCTTTCTTTTTTTTTTCTTAATCGATTGATCTTAATTGGAATCTTTTTTGCCATATCCGTATATTTTCTTTCTTGTGTACAAATAAAGCTATAAAATTGGAGTCTTGAGCCCACGCAAAGAACCATATTATTTTTTGATGACTATATTATAAATTAAAGTCAAAATTACTGAGATTTAATAAAAGTGAGAGTACCAAATTCAAATTTAAAACCGACATCAGTAATTTACCTAACTTTTTCTAGTACAATATCGCACATCTGGATATCTATTTATTTCTAATGCATTAAGCTGGTAAAATGGGCTGACAATATACAACAAAATTGCGACGTTAAATGTACTGAAGTATGCCACGTACATCACACTGTCTCGGAGTCAAAAAAAAAAAAAAAAAAAAATCTTATCTTCATTGGAAAAAATGGGAAAAAAAAAAAAAGGAGGAAAAACCGACAAGCCGACTAATTCAATCTACGGCCACCGACACCAGTTTAACTGGATATGCCAATCTTGCAAACCAACGTTACGAAATATACACAAAGCATATATCTTCTCGATTGTTTTTCTTACTTAGCAATTCAAATGTCAATAATTCGACCAATTATATAAGCAGCAAAATTTTTCTTTTGGTCAACCAAAAAAAAAAAAAAAAAGAGATTTATAATCAATATATCGTATTTAAGAATCAAGACTAAGATCATCCATTCTAGTCCTCATCTAACCTTTTCAATAGATAAGGTCCACCACTAAAGCATTATTAGACTTAAATATAAATTTTTATATTTAATTTTAATATTAATAAATTTAAAATTTTATTATTATGTGTCTAAATTATCAAACTCATCTTATCAAAATAAGTACCAGTGCAAATATTCAAATATGACCCTATATTCATGGAATTATTACATTTAAATGTCATTGTTGCGATAAATTATTATCGTCATCATTATTTTTTTTTTGGTGATAATTTATTATGCACATGCACGATGACAAAGTGCTTACATTCAATTTCTTATTCATACCATAATAAAACTATGGTATAGTGATCTATAGTTTATTTATTAATTTGAATTGAATTTGAAATTAAACATTTATTATTAATTAAATTTAGTAAAAATTGATTACACCCAAATAAATTGATTTAATTTATCTATAATTTAATTTGACTTAATCTTACTTAACTTCATATTGATTGAAAAAATAAATAATTAATAATTTAAGTTATTTAAAATTAAAATAATTCAAAATTTTAATAAATTGAATTTATAAAATTTAATAAGATATATATATATATATATATGATTAATTTAAATATTAACAATTTAAAATTTAAGATATCATAAATTTGTAAAATTAAATAATTTGAAATTTTTAATAAATTTATAATTTAAAATATTTAAAATTTAGAATAATTAAATTCAAATTTGATACGACCTGTTGATTTGCCAAATTTAACTATTACCATCGCGTTAGAAATTTTATACATAAGAAAAAGGAAAACTATGATATATGCTACTTTGAAATAAACCATGGCTTATAAACCTTTCTCTCTATAGTGTATATATATAAAAATAATAATAAAAAAAAAAAAAAAGGGAATAAACCATGGAATAGAGAAAGTGGCAAAACGGAGATTCCAAACAACAACAGGGCTAAAATACTGGTGGGATTTATCCAAAACAACCCCGAGTTTTTGATTGCTTTCGAGAAGGAATCGCGGACATCAAACGTGGAATTAAATACAGTTAAATCCCCGCAAATTCACTTTCACTGTGCAATAATCTCTCTCTCAATCATTCTCGCCTCCTTCTTAAGCTCCTATCGTCTAATCAACATGAAAAAATCTTCCGTTTGGAAAGAGAGGAAAAGTGCGAGAAAGTGAGAGAAAGCTCGTGCTAAGTCAGTGCAGTAAAACTAAGGAGACTGAGAAAACGTGCTTTAGCGAAATTCCCGCCCTTACCGTCTCGTCTTTGTCCCTTTTTGATAAATTGTTCTCTCTCTCTTCGTCTCTCTCTCATATATATATATATTATATTTTTTTCCTTTTTCTCTCTGCTTTTTTTGTTGCTTTTGACTTTTTTGTTTGCATCTGTGGGTGATCGTGGAGAGCTGTAAATTTGCTGGCTTTTTAGCTAATCTTTGCAGATAAATTGAACCCATTTCAGGTAACCTCTCAAAGAATATTGGGCTTGATTTTTGGTTGGGAGTAAAAGTAGAACTGAGTTGGTTTGGAATTGGAAGTCTTGTGGGAGTTTGATTGAATTGGTTGAGGCTTTTTCTTTTTGGTTTGTTTTGTTTTTGAGTGGATTTATGATTGTTTGTTATCATATTTTGTTGTTTAGATTGAGCGGTTGCTTTCAGGTTGATAATGGCTTCTTTTTATTGACTTTGCTTGGAATTTTAATTCCTTGTTCTGCAAAATTAGTCATTTGCTCCCTAAGGGATTCCCCTTGTTAACTTTGTTAATTGGAAATGGTCTTTTTGATGATTAATCATAGTTGGGTGAATGGATTATGGTTTTTTTTTTTTTTCAGTGAAGTTATGGAATTTATTAGATTCTATATGGTCTTTAATCAAGCTATTATATGTATTTGGCTTAAGGATTATCTTTACTAGTTCATTTTGGCTCCCATAGGAACAATGATTGTTGACAAACATGCATCAGTTTGATGGTTGCATGGGAAATTTCCTTTGTATGCAATTTTTTATTTTCATTTTAATACTTTCTTGGCATTAAAGACTGGAAATAGTTGGTGAAATTATGGGTTCCATAACCATAACAAGTGGCAGCATGTTCTTCTGATTGCATCCAAACTCACTTTGCTCAGTGGTATGGCCTCTTACAAATGAAGAGAATTCATAGTCCTTGAATGGATTGATAATTGAGGTTACTAAAATACATCATAGGGGGTTTGTTTTTCCAAAAGTTCACCTAAGATGCACTTGCAGCTTCTGTCCTAACTCATTAGTTAGTTACTGCTATTTGCAGTAGTGTTATAATTGTTAGCTTTCAAGTTCTCTTGTTTCATTTGTGTAATTGAATTTAACACTAACTGTTGTGGGTCCTTTCCTTTAGTTTGTTTGCTTCTTGTTCAATAAAAGTAGTTACTTTGCTATTTTTGGTCGTTTCCCTTATAGGTGAACAGTGTTCCCATGAAGCAGACTTCAAATAATTTATCACCTGGTACCTTTTTGAATTCTCCCACTATGTTTTGTGGGCTTAAAACTGCTCACTAATTAATAAGGTTTGGGAATCACGTGTTGTAGGTCCCACTAAGATTACACAACTTAATCCAGCTATCGAAGCGGGAAGTGATGTATGGGGGATTTTATCTGGATCTGATAGCCATCATGCCTCAACTGATGCCTCCCTTTTCTCTACCTCATTACCTGTTCTTCCACATGAAAAGTGTACGTGCTTTCTGCTGTTTAAAGATCATGTGTGTTCTGTTGGAATTGTGGAATTCTTAACCATTTGTGCCAACTTGCAGTGAACTTAAATGATACAGACCATGCTCTTCAATCGGTTGATGATACCTCATCTGCTATTGGTATACTTCATCAGGATTTGGAGGTCAGTGACCTGCTTGAGGATATTGAAAATCATCGAATTGGAAGTTTGCTTCCTGGAGATGAGGATGACCTTTTAGCTGGCGTGATGGAAGATTTTGACCTTAGTAGGCTACCTGGTTCTGTGGAAGACTTGGAAGATTGTGATCTATTTGGCAGTGGAGGTGGCATGGAACTTGAAAGCGATCCACAGGAGAGCGTGGGCTTGGGTATCTCAAAGTTGAATTTTTCTGATGGTGCTGTTGGAAATGGCATGATTCACTATAGTCTTCCAAATGGTGTTGGAACTGTTGCTGGTGAACATCCATATGGTGAGCATCCTTCAAGAACACTATTTGTCCGAAATATCAATAGCAACGTTGAAGATTCAGAACTCAGAACATTGTTTGAGGTAATCAAATTTCTTGATCACGGGATAAGTGGATTGTATTTGTGCTGTTCGTATTTCTCTTTGATGATCAGACTGACCGTTGCTGTTAAATTCACAGGATCATGCAACCCTGTATAAGCTGACATTAAACAATGTTTATGACAAGTAAACAATATGATAGGAACTTCATGATACTTAATTGGTATGTTTAGTTTTAGGAATTTTTGATGAATGATGCACCAGAAAATGAAAAGACTGGGCATCCGCATCAGTTCTTGTACAAACATATTAGCAATATTCTGAATATACATGTTTCTACCTTTATGGTCTTTTGTGTGTTCCTGGATTTTGGAGATAGGTGAATTTTAGATTATATACAGACATGCTGCATTTATGCAACTGACTTTTTGTTGACAAAAGAATCATCAATCCATCTACAGAGAATAAGGGAAAAAGAGAATAGGTGGCATATTTTCTGCCCAGATATCAAATAGTAGTGGGAGACATTATCTATTTAGGAGCACAGATTATCCAGTTGAGGCCTCATTATACCATTCAGTATTTTTTACCATTGTAAATAAACTTCTTTTGCTTGTCTTATTTGATTGTTTTGTAGCAATATGGCGATATTAGAACTCTATATACTGCATGCAAGCATAGGGGCTTTGTGATGATCTCATATTATGATATTCGTGCTGCACGAACTGCTATGCGTCAATTGCAAAACAAGCCATTAAGAAGGAGGAAACTTGATATTCACTTCTCAATCCCAAAGGTTTACTACAGACCTTTTACCTACTGCCATTCATTTCCATGTACTTGGCATTTTCTTTTCATCAGATGGCATTTTTACTTCTTGTTTGGTACCAAACTAGGATAATCCATCAGAAAAGGATATCAATCAAGGAACTCTGGTAGTCTTCAATTTGGATACATCAGTTTCAAATGAAGATCTTCGACAGATATTTGGGGCCTATGGAGAGGTCAAAGAGGTGATTAGATCTCTCAATTTTATATGTTTTCCTTGTTTTTTGTCTCGTATTCTTCTGCTGTATGTAGTTCACGTGGGTGCAATGTGATTATTGCTGTACAAAAGCAGATACGGGAAACACCACATAAGAGGCACCATAAGTTCATTGAATTTTATGACGTCAGAGCTGCTGAAGCAGCACTTAAGTCATTGAATAGGAGTGACATAGCTGGCAAACGCATAAAGCTCGAGCCTAGTCGCCCAGGTGGAGCTCGTCGGAAGTAAGTACTACAGAATACGTTTTGTTCTCTGTGTGTTTATAGCCTTTGTGATCTATTTGGAGGCACATTGGGACAGAGATATACAATGCAAGGCCTTCCCCTATTTCACAAATTGCTTTTGTCAATCCCAGTGAGAGTAAAATTTGAGATCTCCAGGTTGGAATTTCAAATTTTTACCTCAACTGCATTTAATTGGGAATAGTATTTCAGTACTGATCCCTGCTTTTTGAGTGGTGTCTTCTCCTTGTTTCTTGATAAAGGTTATTGGAAAAAGAACTGCATACGTGTACAAATTTTTTATTTTCCTTACTCCAAGGGCTAAAGTGCATACTTGTACATAGTTTGATTTTGTTTGCATCAAAGGTTAGAATAACCCATGGACAACTGGACTTGGGATATCCTGCCCAATTTCGAGAAGTTCTGCCTCATGTGATGGAGTTAAACCTTCTGAGTTTCTGGTATTTGGGAATAGGCTAAAGGAATGTTATACCTTTTTACCCAGAAAAGCAAGGAAAGTGGCTGTTAATAACATATTCTTCAGTATATTGGGTGCATGATCAAAACTATGAAGGGATAGAGCCAGTGAGAAGTGCAAGGCTAGATTTTGCAGTCCTTGGAAATTTCCCCTCTCTTTTGCTCTGTGCTCAATGGCATCTTCTATTCTCATTTTTTTTATTTGTAATTGACCTATCCCTATTGTTTAAGTGTTGCCATATGATAGAGTGCTGCTTGGAAATCATTTTGATTATTTATCTCAAAGAGTTCCGGTTTGGTATATATGTGTGGATTGCAGTGGGTATATGTGGACCGCTGTTCTTTTAGAATGTTCTCTGCTCTGATTTCTGGCATTATTTGTTTATTTTTCATTGATGAATTTTGATGAATTTTAGTGCACTTTGTACCTTTCAGCTTGATGTTGCAGCTGAATCAAGAGGTTGAGCAAGATGAACCCCGGAGTTTTAGGCATCCAGTGGGTTCACCAGTAACCAATTCACCACCAGGTAAGTTTGAGATGCTCCATTTACTTGCTGACTTATATTTCTGATCACATTAAAAAATTCTCTCACAAGTTAAGGTCAACAAAACATTCATAACAGGTAACTGGACACAGTTCAATAGTCCTATAGAGCATAGTCCACTGCAAAGTATCAGTAAATCCCCTGTTTTTAGGACAATGAGCCCAGCAGCTAGCAACCATTTAACGGGGTTTGCTTCAATTCTTCACCCCCAAGTGTCAAGCTCTCTGAAAGTTGCCCCCATTGGCAAAGACCAAGGAAGGAGTAGTTTTGCTGAGCACACATTGGCAAACACAAAGTCAGTTCATGGAGCTGCCTTTCAACTGTCACACTCATTGCCGGAGTCAAAGTTAAGAAGCATGTCCTCCTTTGGTCCTTCAACACCCAATGGAGCTAATATGGAAACTTTATCAGGGCCACAGTTTCTCTGGGGAAGTCGGAATCCATATTCAGAGCAGTCCCCCTCATCAGGCTGGGCAGCACAATCCATGAGCCATTCATTTTCATCCAATGGAAAAGGGCACGGTTTTCCATACAAAAGTCACAATAGTTCTTTGATTGGATCATCGCAGCACCATCATCATGTTGGTTCTGCTTCATCTGGAGTTCCTTTAGAGAGGCACCTTGGGTTCTTCCCCAAGTCACCAGAAACTTCATTCATTAATCCAGTTACATTCGGTGGCATGGGTTTGGGCTCTAATGATGGAAATTTTATGATGAATATGGGTGTTCATGCCCCCATGAATGCTGGCATTCTGCCGAGAAACCTGTCTGAAAATGGTTCTCCAAGTTATAGAATGATGTCTTCACCAAGGCTTAGTCCCTTACTTTTAGGCAATGTTCCATATCCAGGACTGGCATCCTCTGGCATGGAGGCTTTTACAGAGCGCGGGCGGAGCAGACGGGTTGAGAATAATGTGAATCAAGTAGACAGCAAGAAACAGTTTCAGCTTGACTTAGATAAGATTATCAGTGGTGAAGATACTCGGACAACCTTAATGATAAAAAATATCCCCAACAAGTAAGAGTTCTCTTGGTCATCTTCTGAGAAATGACATAAATTATA
Source organism: Bruguiera parviflora (assembly GCA_019804595.1). Lineage (NCBI taxonomy): Eukaryota > Viridiplantae > Streptophyta > Magnoliopsida > Malpighiales > Rhizophoraceae > Bruguiera > Bruguiera parviflora. The sequence goes on from CM034058.1 coordinate 6,227,885, forward strand.
TTGTGAAGATTAATCTCAATTCTATTTTCATCTGTAGATACACCTCAAAGATGTTGCTAGCTGCCATTGATGAAAATCATAAGGGAACCTATGACTTTCTCTACTTACCAATTGATTTTAAGGTAATTATAGTGGGCTTTCGGTTTTATAATTAAATGCACACGTGCACCATAATTGCAATTTGCAATTGATGTATATTCCTTGTGCAATTGCAGAATAAATGCAATGTGGGCTATGCATTTATCAATATGCTGTCTCCTTCACACATTACTCCATTTTATGAGGTTATATTTTCTTGGAATTTCATTGTTCATTTTCTGCTTTTCTATTTTATTTCTAGAGCACATTTTGTGCTGTCCTTATTTGGGTTTTATATTTCAATTGGCAAATGAAGCACCCTTGCAGATCTGGAGGTAAGCTTTGTCTGGAAGACAAATAACTGTGCCCATTTAAACTTCTGATTTTGTGTAGGCATTTAATGGGAAGAAGTGGGAGAAGTTTAACAGTGAGAAAGTTGCTTCTTTGGCATATGCTCGAATCCAGGGAAAGGCAGCCCTTGTTACGCACTTCCAGAATTCAAGCTTGATGAATGAGGATAAGCGTTGCCGGCCAATTCTTTTCCACACAGAGGGGCCGGATATAGGTGATCAGGTAATACAAGTAAATACCCAGTTGGAAGTTTTGGAAACTATCATTTGGAAACATTCCCCTTTGTAGTTTCAGTCAAGAGATGTAACTTGAATTGAGGCAGTCTCTTTAAATTCCTTTGAAAACACAGGCATGCATTCCCCTTGTGATCTTAAGTCATTCGGGTGCATTATAACCATTTGTTGATATGAACATGTTTCTTGCATATGCCGACCATACAGGAGCATTTGCAATCCAGCAGTTTGAACATCCAGATTTGTCCGCCAGATGGTTCTTACTCTGGGAATTCCCCAGAGAGCTCTACCAAGGATGACTCTGGCAAGATGCCGATGAAAAATTAACATGTTGGAAGGAGATTGCCCTCAGCCAGTATTAGCAACGGGTGTGGGTCCTAACTTTTGACGTATATATTCTAGTGTATAAACCTGGGAAGAGGCGATTGTGGAATATGCATGAAGATTTTTGTATAGTATTTAGCACAGCTTCCAAATGAGCAGGCACATTTTGGTATGTCTTGATTAATGGTTCCATGTGCGAGGGAGAAGTTCACTGCAAAAACTCAAAATCTCTCTGTTCAGTTCAGTGCACTGACCTCAATTTGTGCACAATACAGTGTTTTTTCCCATTTTGGGTTCCTGTTTTTTTTTTTTTTTTCTTATATGGGTTCGACTTCGTTCCATCATCTTTTATTATGTGTTGGAGGGTAACAAGGGCGGATGCATTTTGAGGTTTTTTCAGATTTATAGGATTGTAGACACGATTGTATATTTATTAGAGAGATTTTTTGGGTTTCTTAATGAAGTGTCATTGAAGCGAAATCTATCTATAGCTGTTACTATTTTACTAACTGCAGAATTAGACGTTGGCACACTGGTCTCTTTCAGCAGAGCACCATCTGCCTGGCAATACAATCATTTGGGGAACAGTGGTAGAGTCACTTGGATATAAAACAAACCATGAAGCAATTGAGTAGGTAATGCCACGGCATGCTTTTGAGAGAAACGCACTGGAACCATTGCAGAGAGGAGGTTGATCAGATGTCAAAGCCGTATAGTGGCTTTTGATCAATACTCGAAAATAGACTCCCTGTACAAGTTTAAGAGTTATAGAGGAGGAGATTAGGTCAATTTACTTGATCCTCTTGCAGCTCCTATATTCTTCTTTCATTGATCTCAATTCAAGGTCGATCAGAAAGGATGACTTGTTTTGCTCCCTTAGATAGTGGACACGACCATTCATCGAATTCAGTAGCTTCCGTGACAGATTTAGCCGTAACCCTTCCTCTGTATTCCACTGATCTCCTCCCTCAATCATATCTTGGACGAGAGCAAAAGGAAGGCCTTGTCCGGGATGTGTCATTCTACAAGCACAAGAGAGCATCAAATTATCCTCTCGTAAAGATGCAAATGCTTCCTAATCTTTTTGCATGCTGATGGTAACAGTAACTATGATCAACAAACAGATACAGATCACTACTTCCCGTGAAGTCCTGGACAAAGATGCAAGATCAAGATGGCTGGGAAAAGAAAGTAGGATGAAGTTTCTTCTGTGCGGTTTTCCTCTATGACCAAATGAAGTGTCAATATCAATACCAATTTGTCAGCAGGCCAAGTTTGTGGGTAGCATGAAAGCTCGACCAGATCCATGGCCCTTCTATATATGACAAAAAACACTTGCCAACAGCAAGTGTGCAATCTGTGCAACAGATTGACTGGTGGGAAGTTAGTGAGTAATGGCTCTTGTGGGTTCTCATGTAAGCACAAGCCCTAGGAGTCTTCAACTCTCGAGTTATATTACATTGCACACACAGATATCACTAGTTTGCATTCTGCGGTGTTGTAGATATTCAAAGGACAGGTTCAGCAAAAATTGCTCCAGCTTTGTATCTGGTCTTTGTCTCTCTGCATGGATGAATTGATCTCCGGATTGTATCAAAGTTACCAAATAATGCATAATACTCTGCTGTTTTCAGTTCACATTATGCAGATAACAATGTTTTTCATTATTTTAAGACCTACATTTTGGATAAAATAAAATTGGGATGGAACATTACCTTGGATGCAAACCAATATACCATCACCAGCTTCTTTGTTTGCCAACAATGGCTGTAATGTCAAACTAAAGTGCTTAATACTGAAATTATGAAACAATCTGGAGTCTTTATATAAAACCGGAATTTAAAGTGTTGGTTGAGCATGTTTCATGCGGTTGACTTCTAGAGTTCAAGTCCAAAGCAGCAGATAAAAGAGAATCATCAAGTTAATTTGGGAAGGGCATGCCTTGATCCAGCTACAATCACTGGGTGAATTTAGTAAACTTGGTAACTTTATCACAAAAGTTAATGAAATGCCCTTTGTTGCAGAAGGATCCACCTTTTTTTTCCATGAATGCAATGCCAGAGTATGCATTCATTTGCTGTATAACTCATTAAATGGTCAGACACCTACTTACAAAATAAGATGACATGACATCAAGTTAATGAGCAAGTGTTTTGATGCAGTCAATGTACCTGAACTGCAAATGTATATATTCATAGCCATCCTGTATGAGCCTCAGACCAGGTGAAATCTTGATCTGCACCCATCCATTTGGAGAAGGTGCATGTTGAATTACACTAAGCAAGAAATCTGACAATATCAGCTGAAGTCTAATTTGATCACCATATAGAAATAGTGTATTGACTTTATCCGGAATTTCATGAAAGATCTGTACACCCTTTTCTCTCATCAAGATCGTGAATTGACTCATGATGGCATCTATAACATTTCCAAGAAGAAATTCTTCCATGTTCAGCTCCATATTGCTGCTTTGACCAGAACAAAATGGGAATGCACGGTGAGTATTGCAACATAAGTTCAATGTAGTGATACGATGACAAATGCCTGTGTTGGGCAATAGGTTGCCTTGGTTTGAAAATTCAGTGCAAAGAAGAAAATCTGTGGTTTAAATGATAACTAACAGTGAAAACACCAAGGATCGAGAAACCCAGATTTAGTTGCAATAAAGTACATATGAAATTTCTTGATATCTATGAGTGACATAAGGCTGGAACAATGATTGGAAGGAATGAGGAAGGTTCCAAATTTTTTTCTTTTGGAAATTCCTTTCATATTGTTAGAGGACTAAGAAACCGCCGGTTATGACATTCCTCTTTTTAAAACACCTACTATGTTCCTCCAATCTGACATATATTGAGAGAGAGAGAGAGAGAGAGAGAGAGGCCTGGGAAGATGACAATATGATTGTGAGTGCAAAAAAGTAGATGATGAACACATAAAGAAGAAGGCTTACCCCTCCTCTATTCTTCCTGGATCCATACTTTGGATTATGGTTGTGATCTGTCTTTCACATGCATTACTTGTTTGAAGGCATTGCTTCTGAATTTCTGATATTGGGGTAGTCCTGAGGAGTTTGTGGGTAAAGCACATACCACTTAATGTATTCCTTATTTCTTGCTGTGTGTAAGCAAACTCTTTATGCTTGAGAAAACTCTCTGTGTCTTGCTTATGGCCTTCCAAGTTATGCTTCAGATTGGGCTCAACAGTCCGCAAGAAGAAAAAACACCCAATTATGTTCCCATCTGCATCAGTCCTTCTGCTTGCAGTTAAGAATACCTCCACATACTTCCCTTTTCTATCAAAGAACACAAATGGGAACTTTTCAGTGTCTTGGCCACTAATTCCTCTATACAACAGAATCATAAACTTAGTTAGAGCCTCATGGTCTTTCAGTGGACATAGACCTCCAAAAATTTCTCCAGGAAGCGTTTTACCTATGACCTCCTGTCTTGTCCTGTCTGTTAACTTTTCCATGGCAGCATTCCATTCAGAACAGCAAGCATTCTCATCAGAGGCAAATATTGGTGGAATTAGTGGATTGAGACTTTGTAGGATAGCCTTGTAATCCCTTTCCAAGCGAATAAATTTATCCATGAAAACTTGCTCAAGTGTGACATCTTGACCCACAAAGCACACGCCTATAGCATTGTTTGTATAGTCCCTACTTGTGCAGGCATTAGCTTTAATATACACAACTGAATTTTTCTGATAAGGCCCAAATTTTCTCACTATTATCTCAAGATTTTTGTCCTCCTGACCTGGGGAATGAAGAAATCTATTTATAGCTAATTTTAGGGGATAAGCTTGTGAAACTGCAGAAAGATAGGATTCACATGAAAAGCCTTAAGCAAAAGCAATAAGTGATAGGACAACATGAAGTCATCCCTGATATCCATTTTGTCTGGATTGACCTGCAATCAGTATAAGAATTTTCATTCATAAAATTTTGTTACGAACAACCCCATGCAGGGTGCCCACTTCTTTGCCTTTCCAGTTCAAGACACAAGTCCTTGATACCTCAGCTATTATGTGACACACAACAAGTCAACCTCTGCTTTGAACATCTTCGTGTTTTCTTTCCCAGAGCCAATTTCAAATGGTAACTAAGGAAGAGAAACAGATTTAAATGCTGTGATGAGACAAGAAATATCAACATGCCTTCTCACTGGACAAAGAATTGGGCAGCTGACCTAGGATGCATTATGAGGAAGTGATAGCTTTTCAACAGACATTGTGGAGGAAAACATGATGAAGATGAGACAAATAACTCAGATGCAGGTGAATCACAGAAAAACTCATAAGAGCAACATGACCAATATGACAATAATCTATATACATATGGCACAAGAACACTAAGCTTTAATCCACATGTCATGAATGCTAATGCATGTGGGGCAGATAACAGATGAGAAGTTCTGCAATCATTAGCATAAGAAGGAATGAACCTTGCAAAGCTCTGAACAAAACATTTTTAATGGCTTCACGAGAGTCCTCGTGTACAATTTCACGAACCAAGGACATTCCCATTGCTTCAGTTGCTTTTAATCCTGTCAATTCAGCAATTTTAGAGTTCCATCCATTGATGAGACCTGCTGAATTGACCCCAAAAATTGGAGCTGTTGCTGATTCAATCAATCTAACCATTTCACATGCCACTGAACTGAGTTCATCAATTCCCTGCATTTCAGTATACGTCTGCCGAGCAGAAAGTACCGCTTTTGAAGCACTGTCTTCCATATCCTGAAATGAATCTCTCATTATTAGCTGCAAAGAGTGAATGGCATTAATTTCCGAAACCTCCCAAGGCAAACTTCTGCTTTTCACCACCTTGAGGAAAGCATTATATGATGACCTTGGGCGCCTTCTTCCACCATCTTCCTTATCTTCCAGATGATGCTTTGTTTCACACCATTTAATTTCCTTTGCAGTATGAGACCTGAACCAGAACAAAAAATCCTTTGAAGTGAATCTAGCAGCAGTCATGCCACACACTGCATCACCCAGTAAAGCAGCACTGGGATAACCAGCATCAGCCAAACTTTCAGTACTCAACCCTGTTGAATCTCCGTGATCTTTGAGCAGCCACTCTGCAATGTCTTTAACCTGAGATTCAACAGGAGTTACACCCAGTAACCAACAATTCCCTCCATAATATAATGCTGCACCATCACATTTTACAAGATCCATGATGCTAGGGGATTGAGTAACAATACCAAAGGGAGCATCTTGGAGAAGCATGCTACAAAGCAAAGTTTGTGTCCGGAGAATGTTCTTCTCAACCAGTTGTGATGCCAATTGAAGTTCCATGTAAAGCTGTAGCCCAAATGCCTGCATGAGGAATTCACATGCATAGCGAAGGGGGAAAGGGATGTAGCGTGGAGAAGTGTGGTGGCACACTACCAGCCCCCAAAGCTTGGTTGAACCATTACTGTTTATAATTACTGCCATGACCAATGAAGCAATGGAACCCATAGTTGCCATGTATTGCAAGTGGCAGCCATGAGGCGACCAGAGGGTCGAACTGACTGAAGAGAGAGGCTGCTTTAATTCTTCACTATGAATGATCTTAACTGGATTGGCGTGACCATCACAAATCATTCTAATTCGGTTCAGCTTAAACAAGAGACGTGCTGCTTGGGGAATATCAGTTGCAGGATAATGCAGGCCTAAGTAAGGTTCCAAATCAGATCTTCTGATTTCTGACACAACCTCACCATGATCATCATCATGGAACTTATAAACCATAACCCTATCATAACCACTAAGTTTTTGAACGTCTTCCACAAGTGTATCGCACAACACACCAATGTCACCACCAGGGAGTGACTGCAACCTGGAGATTGCCCGTACAGCAAGCTTCTGTGACCGCACAGCACCAGCGACCGACAGTGCAGGGTCACTGGACTTTGCAGGCTCCAAATCAATCACAAGCCCCACGTCTATCCTATGCAGGATAGCATAAAACGGCTTCTGGGCTTGCTTAGTATAAACCCAAATTGGATTTAACAATGAAATCTCCCTGGAAGCAGCAGCCTTTGCCAATGAATTCCCTGAAGGGGGTGTAAAAAGGGTTCTCACATCAATTCCAATCAAACCCTTATCTTGCTTCGACTGGAAATCTGCGTTTAACTGAAGACCCAACAAGTCAAAGCAATTCTCACTGTATCCAATAATCCTAAACGTCTGCTCTTCAATTGCAAGCATGCAACCAAATGGCTGAATGAGACCGCCCCCTTGAATTCTCGAAAGATCAGCAGATATTTGTGCTTCGGGTACCGTTTGTGGAGCAAAAAGAACTGATCTTGAGTAGTTGAAGGACTTACCAGAGACATCAGATTCCTCAAACTCAGCCGAAGGCCTAGCATCTGCATTGTACTGTGCAATGACGGCTTTGCCTTTGGTGTTATGAGGAATAGGCTTCATGTCTCTTCGCAGCAGCTGATAGCGATTGTGCTAGCTGCTTCGAAGCCTCGTTTTATAGGGTCTGGCCAATGATGGGCAAATTTTCCTAGAATCTCATGTGGGTCGTGCAGATTGGTGGACTCATCTGGACCTTCACCATCAGCGTACTTGCTTGCGGCTTATTCTGTTCTAATGCTGCTGTTTATGTACTGCTTCTCGGTTATTAGTGTACTTGCTGTTCTTCTCTCTCCACTCTTTTTGGGACTTCCATTCGGTATGAGAAAGACATTCGGTAACAATATAGTAACCGAAACCACCTAGAATAATAGTTTAACGGTATTATAATGTTTTTTTTTTTTTATTAACAAAAAGATTGAACGAAAGATTAAAAATGAGTGAAAGAAATTGATTTCAGTTTATAAATATAATAATTATTACGTATTTGTGGTTTGATAACTAATTGTGCTCGCGGGTAACATTTTTTATCGGTCCACACGAGCTCTGCACAAGAAAGCCCCCACTTTTCGTACAGAAAGTGAGAAAATTTTGATTAGATCCTCAATCTTGATCAATTAAGCCAGACAGTGTCTACTACTTATGATTGAAAGTTTAACATAAATTGTTTTGAGTTTGATAAATTTTGGTGTGACAAAATAAAAAAATAAATAATATATATATATATATATTCTCGCCACGAGTACATAACAAAAAGAAGACTGACCAGCGACTTTCAGGGATTGTTGCTGCTTGAAAAAAAGTGACAGTCGTCCTAGAAGCTCCAACCAAGAGGGTGCCAAGCAAACAAATTGCGTAGAAGTACGATTCCTCTTTTGTTCAATACAAGTCATATAAACAAACAACACTAATAATATATATTTTCATTTGGTTGATATCCTTGTAGCTTATACTATACACAAGATCATATGACTCATATTAAACGTTTTTAGTTTTTATATATGTTGACTTGTAAGAATATATATATATATATATTAATATTTTTCTATCATCTTTTCTCAAATAAAAAAAATTTATAATGAAATATAATATACAATTTTAAATTTATGAATATTAAAATTAAAATTTAAAAAAAATTCATTTAATTTTATACATATGATAATCTATTATTTATATTTTTATTATAAAACATATATAACATATATTTACAATTATTTATAATTAAACGAATTTGGAATACATTTTTTTCTTTAACAAATAATTAAAAGTTATATTAAAAAGAAAAAAGTATAATTTAAAAATAAAATTATTGAATATAATTATTTTATTTATAAAAAATAAAATTAATTAAAATATCAAAATTAGTTTGCATTAATGTATATAAATAAATATTCAATACACTAAAATTTAATTTACGTAATGTTAAATTTAATCTATTTACATATATAAAATTTAAAATTTAAATTATATTATAAATATGATGTGTTGAGATTTTAAATATTAATTATATGAATAAAACTTTTATATTAAAAATATGGGTTGTAAATTTTTGATTTTTAGCTACTCAATCATATTATAAGACATGGGATTTGAGGTTTAAGTTATGTAATATTTATTTAATCATCGTCTCATAGGATAAGGGCACTGAAGTATGAAAGGAGTGTTTGCAAATTGTACTAGAAGGCAGATAAATATTTATGCAAGCTTTTATATGATTCAAAATTGATATACAAATTATACAAATTTTTATCATATGTGATTCACTGAAGATTTATATGCAGTAATTATACAGAGGTCGGGCCTATGATGATGAATTATCATTGTTGTCGTCGTTATTATTGTTATTATTATTATTATTGTTATTATTACTAATTGCACTCTAAGTACACTGCACAGGCCTGGCGGCGCGCGTGATAACCCTCGAGTAATAGCTTTCTGTCGGCGAAGCAGCACGTGTCAACGCTTCTGGCTGAGCTGGTTGAATGTCTACGCGGCAGGATTGCACCGGTCCAAAAGAGTTCAATCCCAGCCGTCAATTCCCTCTGCTTAAGGGCCGACATAGGCCCCTTGTCTTAGTGTTGACCATTCGTGGCAATTAAGAGAGAGAAAAATAAAGCCAAAACAAGAACTCGTTCTTTGGACTTTCGCGAGAGAGAGAGAGAGAGACAGAGAGAGAGAGGGAGCTCTCTCTTGGCTTTTGGCTTTACAGCATGGGTAAGATTTCAATGTCTAAACACATGGGGTCTTTTCCTTGTTAGTCCTTAACAATCAAAGATTGAATCTTTATACTATTTGGATGGCTTTCATCAGTTGAATTGTCTTCTTGTACACTGTCTTTGGCTGTTGATCTCTTTGTTATAAAAGTTTTTAACTTTGGCTTTGTGGGTTTTTTAGGATACGTAGTTTAGAAGCGAATAACCGCCCATTTGAGGTGGTTGCGTCTATGGTTTTTGTGATGCTTTTGATTGTGGTTTTGTTTGTATGGATTGTATTGCTTTCTGTATGCAATTGGGCTGTGTTTGCTGGGTGGCTTTGAATTGTGTATGTCTCTATTGAACTTTTGGGTTGACTCTTATATTCTGTGTTTTAGCTTAAGAGTTGTGGGGGTTTCTGATTTGCTTTTGTTTTTAGTTTTGTGATCCTTTGCAGAGTGGGAGAACTCGTCCTCCATCTCTTTTCTCTCTCTCTCTCTCTCTCGCTACCCTTTTCACTTTTTTTTTTCCTGAGAAGTAAATTTATGCATATCTTGAATCTTTTTGTGCATCTTTGGAAAAATAATTCACAATCAAAAGACTTAGTTGGCAGTAAGTTAAGAGAAGTTCTTGACCTGTTAGTTTTATTTTTGTTGTGTTTGCTTTAAGCCTCAACACATTTAAGATGGATATTCATACATGTATGAGAAATTTTCTACTTATTTGTTATTTTGGTCCTCGTTTACTCATGATATAAGTGGAAATTCATTTAATGGAATTGTAACATAGAATTCAAAACATTCATGAGAAAATTTCTAGTTATTCTTTGACCAGGGAATCCTATTTTTTTTCCTTCTTTTTCCCATCTTTATTTCCTTATGCATTCATGAATTGTTATGACAAATATGGTTCTCCATGCTCTAGCCTGTGGATGATGTTTTGAAGTGTTAACTTCAGCACAGACTGTCTCAATCAAATGTTACCTGTTTGACCAGCCCCTACTGCTGTAGGACTGGTGGCTTAACCTTCTAACTCTAGATTTTACCAAAACTCAGCTTAAAGTACTGATGCCCAACATTAAGGCAATAGAATCACAAATAAATTGTAGGTCCTTGTTAGGATCCACAACTCTGATACACTAATTTTCTGCCTTTTACTGGTTTACAAGCTGCTTTGATCATGTGTCAGATGTTCAATTAAGGTGGCTTTAATCAAGTTTTGAAAAGCACTCTAGGCTGTCCTTGCTTACTTGTCACAAGACACATGCACAGGTTCATCGTGCCAATGTGTGGGGAGGCTTCTTTGCTTTGTTACTGATTTTGTGCATGTCTCACTGTTGCATCTACCTTCTCCTTGATGCTTGATCTGTACCTGTATTTCTTGTTTCTGTGACAACAGTCTTGGCAGGTGCATTTGATTGTTGAGGGTTTTGTTTCCCCATTGATGTTTTCAAGTCAAGATTGTGGTGCACATAACAAGAACAGATCAAATGCCATCGTTAAAAATGAAGGCCAAAATAAGCACGACTTCATTAATAGAAAAAGTCTGTCTTGGTGTGTGTCAGAAGTCTAGTACAATATCCAAAAGATCATGCTCGCATGTTACCTTTTCTCTACAGACAGCAGAGACTGACTCTTGTATTCAGAAATGCCAAGATGGTCATGGTAAGTAAATACACTTAAAATACTGCCATGCTCTCTTATGTATTTCATACTCAGGATTGTGGGCTATTCAATATTCTGCCTTTAAATTTTTACTTTTATTTGCTTTTGTATCCTCATAAGGTGTTTCCTTGCCATCTTCTCTCTGAGTAAATAAGCATTTTCTCTGCTTCATGTGCACTAGAAGCTTTTAAATTGATTTTTGTGGCAATGCTGTTTTCTTATGTTGTCCTTCTACCTTAACAATCTGCATGCAACATGTGCTTATGGCTGTTTTTCTGGTTTTTTACTTAGTAATGCACGGATGATTTTGTGCATTTGCTTAATTAATGTGACTAATAACAAATTTTTTTTAGTTTTATCTAGAAAGGATATGCACACTGGAGATGATGAAAGTGATAGAGCTATTGACCATCAAGAATTGTCGAATGAGGGAGATTGTCATTTCCAGAAGCAAGCATCAAATTTATTAGATTCGGGAACTGCCTGGAGAATTGTAAGATTTTTGAAGCCACAATATTGTCGATATAAAGTTCTTCTCCCATTGCAGATTTCTTCTGAATGATCTGCAATATGTGGTATAATTACTGTATGCTTTAATAACCGTTTTCATGTTAGGTCTTATGTACACCAGAACACTGCCTCTTTAGTTCACCGGTCAGATTGGCATGGATTTTTAGTCTTCCATTTTCTGCAATATTGACTTTTAATGGCTTTTAACATATATTATTTTGATAGCCTCTTTGGGTAATCTCATCATACATGCTTTGCTAACAGCTTACTATATGATGCTGCAGTGTCCAAAACTTCTTTAATTACAAAACTCTTACCTGATTCTTAGTAAGGTCATGGCATGAGAAGCCCATAGAGGATATTTGAAGCACTAGAGTAGATAAAGCTCTTGCCAACTTTATTTCTACTTCATCTCAATTGAGTCAAGATGCAGAACTTGAAATATCACTTTCTAATTTTGTATGACTTAATTGAGATAAATCAGACAATGAGCACTGTTTTGTTGTTCACAATGTGCTCACGATGTCCATCCTTGGTTCATTTCTTTGGTATCTGTAGCATAGCATTCTCTTATGACCATGAGTGGTTGAATTACAGGAATCTGTTAACTGCACATCAAACTTGGAAACAATATTCTCTCCTTCTCTGGAGCCCAATGAAGTTCACAGTGTACCGAATCTTGATGACAATGGAGGTATGAATATATATATATATATATATTAATTGACACATACTACCAAGTTGTATGTGGGAGTGCACTTGGCTTGGTTGTGGCACTGCTGATGAAATAATTGTCTAATTGAGAGGGCATATGATTTTATTTTTCCTGATAAAAACCTCCTTCCGCATAATAGGTTATATTTATTTATAAAAAGTTGATTTTAGTTACTTATTTTGCATTTGCACTGACAATGGAACGATACCTTCATAAAGAAGTCTGATGCTTTTACACTTCCAGTTGGAAGCTTTATGACTATTTCTACTCTAATGAATGCTTTATTTTTTGAATCTTATTGCATTGTAAAGGTTTAATTTTTTTTTTATGTCATTTTAAGTATTTGAAAAACTTGTATTTAGTTATTTTTAATGCACGTGGTATAGATTCATGTGGTATGAATTGCAATTTTCTCATTCCACCTGGTGTATGACTTGGCCAAGATCTTGATTTTTTGGGTGTTTGAGTGTTTCTGAAATTCAATAGCTTTGAATAAGAGTTCCTTATGAGCATCCAATGTAATTAATATCTGTCCCCCTTTTTATTTGGTAGGAAGCAACAATGATTGTGATGTTCCAGTGAAAGCTGATGGCACTGATGGTCGTAGACAACCATCTGATTATCAAACATGCAGTGTATCAGATTTCTTTATCTCGGACATGATTATTGCTAACTTACCGTTTGATGGAAGCATGGTTGATGATGATATCACCAAGACCAAGCCTTTTCCTGATTACAAATATGCAGAGCCAAATATGTTATTTGACATGGTTGAGGAGTGCATGGTACTACCTTTTCTTGAGAATACTGCTAAGCTGAACAAATCAAATGATACAGATTCATGGGAGGAAGCTATGATGGATCCTGATAATTCTAGTTTATATTTAGCAATCAATCAGACTAGGCCCTGTAACCAAGAATCAGATCTAAATACTGAATCAGATCTAGCAGAAGACTTTGATCCTCAGTCCTTTATCAAAAATTTACCTGAACTTTCCAATGTGGTTTCAAATTTTCAGTCCAGCATGCTCCCGAAGCAATCTCAGAGAAGGAAGTCTGTAACCCTGGTACTTGATCTGGATGGTGAGACATTTAGGTTTTTCCCATCTTTTTTCTTGATGGATTTATGGCACACTCATCCAACAGCATGATGCCTTTTCTGTTTATAGTGTATGAAATGCGCATATCCTTACAGTGTTAGAGTTGACTTCTACTTCTAATCACTTAGGACTGATATCTTGCATGCTAGCCATAGGAAGCTACATGTTTTTCGCAGAATGAAATTGCTATAGAATCTACTAGGAAATTCTTCCTGTAGGTCTTGGGTCGATTTCGTTGTTAGCACCACATGATACACAGCCACCATGCATGTCCTATCCTTAGTTTGCAGGGTTGCGAAGCATTCAGAATAATACTCTATATGGTTTGATGTAATGAATCCAACAAAATTCCTAAACTTTGTTATGCCATTTGTTAGGTTGAAAATTTCTTATTGGATATTTGGTAACAATTAGTTCATATCATATTAAATGTTATTTGAAGGTTTGTGCAAGTATGAAGTGAAGGTTTAGCCACAACTTTTGTATGTGCAGAGACACTTGTTCACTCGACATTGGAACATTGTGATGATGCGGACTTTACATTTTCTGTTTTTTTCAACATGGAAGAGCACACTGTGTATGTAAAACAGAGGCCTTACCTCCACACATTCTTGGAGAGAGTTGCAGATATATTTGAAGTCGTCATCTTTACTGCTAGCCAAAGCATCTATGCAGAACAACTTTTGGACATATTGGATCCAGAAAGAAGGCTTATATCTCGACGGGTATATCGTGAATCATGTATTTTCTCAGATGGAACTTACACAAAAGATTTGACAGTTTTAGGTGTTGATCTCGCAAAAGTTGCTATAATTGATAATTGTCCACAGGTATTTCACCTGTCCATTTTCCTTTATTGTTCTGCACTTTGATTTTCCCCTTCTTGTATCCTCTTTTTCTCCTTTTTTCTATTTTTAAGTCTCGCAAAATTTTCTTTTCTTCAAGGTACTGGCCATTCTCATCCCCATTTATTTTCTGTCTGGGTGATATATTTGGTAGGTCAAATGAGCTGACAAAAGTTTAAATTTTCTGACCATTTACTAGGTTTCCTAACCTTAGTCTTTGTCATTTGGGTCAAGTTTTTAGGGTCTTATATCACAGCAACATAAATCAAGTCACTCTGAAATATTTGTAGCTAGGCTGTCCAACAAAACAAACCTTAAATAATCAGCTTTGAGGCTCAAACCTCTTTAGTTGGAGGACAGATTAAAAAGGATCAAAAGTTGTAAAGGCAGCAGAAAGTTATTTCACATCTCAAAGAATAACATGACAGTGATTCTGTTGACTAAACAACATGTAATAAAATTGTCCAGTTATTTTCTCTCCAGCAAAATGGGGTTAAAATTGCCAAAAAATATCTGTTCTTGATATTTGCAGTCCTGATCTTAGTCTTGTGATTTCTTTTCTTGATTTCAGGTTTTCAGGTTGCAAGTAAATAATGGGATTCCTATTAAGAGTTGGTTTAGTGATCCATCAGATTGTGCACTAATTTCCTTAATTCCCTTCTTAGAGACCCTGGTTGAAGCTGATGATGTCCGTCCTATCATTGCAAAGAGATTTGGTAACAAGGAATAAAAGCCCCTATTTCCTTATTAGCTTCAATATAGCCATCAAGGTTTTTCCTTCTTCTGTTTCACGTACGTTTCTAACTTAGGTTGTCCTTCACATTTTTGTCGTTGACAGTTTTAGAAAAGGAATCATAGAATAAGCTAGTGTGTGTCTTATTGTTGAGTCTGCCCTTGGTGCTTGCTCCCTTTGTTTTCTCCTTCCAGCTGATAACTTCTTGGGGTTCTCTATCAAGTTTCTCCAAAAAGGTAGTTATAGTGCACTTTTTATATCATTTATTGTACAGTCGTGGTTGCAATCAAAATCATAAGGGGGTGTATATGAATTGTTGTCTTGTGCAATATAATGCTGCAAAGCTCTTGTTTACTTTCCTGTTCATTACTTAATTGGCAATTATTATTGGCTGCTCTTTTTTATATCTTGCTTTTTTCTTAAAATTTTCCCACTTTTGCTGTTATTTTCTAGAAAAGTATCGTGTTAAGAATTATTGACTTTGGCCTTAGTCTTCCAAGTGTCATCTCTATCTCATTGAGCAAACATCTACGTTTGCTTGTTTAAATCTGAAATATATGTATACAGCAGGTTGGAGTTCATGCACACAAAGTTTTAAGTACATCAACTGTGTCAGCTGATGAGTCTATAATTTGTTATGTAATCACAGTACCAAGGACACGGTAGTCTATCAATTACAATATCGGGTTCATAAATTCAATGTATTCATTGAATTTAAACACTACGGGCAGTCAAAATTAGTCCAATGCATTAGTTGGTTGCTGTGGTAATTACTTCATATGCCAACAATTTATATGAGAAAGCTCTCAGTAGAATGGCATTCATGAGCCCAGAGAAAGATGCACATAGCTACAGTTATGCTTAACACTTTATGAGTGAAGTCCATGGTGATTTAATAACAATAATGATTAAAACAATCATGTTTACTGTTGGATACTAGTTTAAGAAAGGAAAGTAATTGGTATCAGTACTGTGATGGGGCACATAACTAACTCAAAATTTCTTCTCTGTCTTCCGGTTCTTATTCTTGTCTTTCTAGATTTAGACTTCCAGCAAGGATTCCTTTATTGGCACTTTATTTTAGCATAGTATTCACATCAGAATAATGCTTTGATGAGGACACCCTTTCAGTTGATTTTATTCCACTAAACCTTTGATATTTCACTGAATGTTGTGCTAATAAGGTCATCAGAGCTCAAAATACTTGTGTAGATTATACACGTTTTTGTAAAATAATTTAAACAACACTCCTCATGATCTGACTTTGTGGATTATCATATGTGTTTAGATCAATGGAGGCTATTCTTTGTGAGAAGTTAGTATTTTAACTTTGGCATAAAATTACATTCTTGTGCCCCTAGAAGGTCAAAAATTTTCTAGTGATGAAGGAGCTTTGTAAACCTGAGAAGTTCAAATATTTTCAATCATGTAAAATTGGGAATTTAACATTTATCTCTCCGAGGACAGTTTATGGCACTAAAGCTATCAAGTTTAACTAATTTTGTATACACTGGATCAGTGCAAATAAGTACAAGGCTAGGATTAGAAAGTTGATTTCACTGGTGTGGTTACAGTGAATAATTGAAAATTTCAACATATTTTTGGAATCTATGGATTGAGTCATTTGGATGGGTCAGGTTTGGATGATTTGCCCTCAACCTCAGTTGTTTCTTATTATTCTTTAAAGCCTGTGAGCTAATTGAATGCTTGTAGGATAACTGAACTTCATGATTTTAGTTGATGAAAAGTGTATTCTATAATGTTTGATTTTGTTCATATAATTCAATCGTATCATTTTCTTGTTGAAGCTAGTTGTTCTGTCATAATTTTTGCCATAACCCCACATAGACTGTTACTACATAAGTCTAAAAATTGGTGCCTTCTGTGATGGTTGGACTTGTCCTTTTTCCTGTAAACCCTCACGTGCCTGCAGGTTTGGGTTTCTGATTCACTGCTATCTTATTTTAGCTTTATGGTTAGAGAACTGATAAATCAGGGGCAAGTGGCTGTATATTTCCATCACCACACATTAGCTCACTACATGTTTACCCACATTGTACATGCACTGCAAATTGTGTACCTTGTTATGATGTTCGTGATATTCCTTCTAATCTCTTCTTAATATAAGCATGCCTTCAAATTTGGAATTTGTTTTCTTCTGAAAATATGATCCCATGGTATAGGCAATTTACTTGCATAGGAATCCTTAGTTGAGATATGTTGTCAACTGATTTGTGAAACTTTGGAAAAATTGAGGCGAGCTTGCTCAATTGGCTACTCAATCAACTGAATATTGTACCCTTGAAACAGATACTCAAACCTTAAATATTGTCAGTTCTATGAGGGTTTTCTTTTGCAAGTTCTCTAGATGATGTCAAAGATGTGCATTTAAGTTGAAAAGAACACCAGGGTATATAGATGGCTGATTTAGGAAGTATCCGGTTAAATGTAGCCTTTTGATAAGATAGCAGTGTAGGAAGACCTTCTATGTTTGTCTATCAATTGATGGAATGGGAAAGAAATGGTGATTGGCTGTCTTCTGTACAAGTATCCTATTGCTCCCTGTCATAACATCTCTTGGATTATGATCTCTCTCTCTTTTAATTTTGCCTGCCTTGTCTGCAGGTCATGTGAGGACTATTATAGATTTTCTGCTAAATGGCACATTATATAGGTATGTTGTGAGTTCTGTTGTTTTCTCTCTTTCTTTGTGGGGGTCTAACAGTTCTCTCAATTTGACCTTCTAAACCATGCCATATTCTCATACCCAGTTAGTTTCAGTTTTTCTGGATAACGTGGAAATCTTCCCTGGTTAGCTTCATTGTTGCTTAACAATAGATAATGCCTGTGTAAAATGGGTAAAGAATTTCAGTTACTGTAAAGCTGTTAAGCTGTTAGGTTCCTTTTTCAGTATGGTTATAGAGCATCTAACAGATATAACACCGGCTAATTTGTGTAAAAATGATTATGGAATTCAAGTTACTGTAATGTCGGTATATTGTTAGACCCTATACCCTGATGGTTGGTATGGTTGCAGAATGTCTGACAATAATTTGTAGTGTTGTTGTTTCATGCCGCTTGCTTGTATTATTGCTTCTTTTTTTAGGAGTTTTTGCTAGTTGGAATCATTTCAAAGATCAATTTCCACGTTTTCATCCAGCAAGGTATCGGCTGGCCTTTCAATTGCATCTTCTATCCGCTTTTCACCGGCTAAATCATGGCAGTGCTAAATAGCAATACTGACACCTTGTGGAAGGTTTTGTCAGGAAAAAGCCTCGCCAGAGATGGGGCTGACCAAGGAGCCGTGTAATCCATAAAACTTAAGCAAGCTTAAATCGATGTTTAAGCTTTAATATTGAACTCCAACGTTACCCCGGCACAAAAGAGATCGGTAGGCTTAAATTTGCAGTACTGATTGCTTAGGCATGAATACCCTTTATCGAAGAATCACCGAACAAAAATATTTCAAAGTGTTTGCTACGGTTTCGAAGGAGGCTTTGATAGGAGCAGGAGCATGAACTAGAATTTCAATCACGATAGATATCCGATATTTTCTGGGAAAGTGTAGCTACCCCAGTCGAACATTTCAATCGTAAGTTGTAATGGTTTGAACCCCTGGTCATCCGGCACGGCACAGAGATGTGCAACCCGTACAGAGGCACATTGCGGGAATCGTATGATACCATTGTAAGAGAGTTGAACACCTGAATTTATGACTTGGATGCGAGCTGCTATTGCACGGTTGTAAACACAAACTGTTTGGCGTCTCATAGATAATTTTGTATTTTGAATGAGGTAAATTTACTTCCTCCGTTACAACTAAATCAAAAATCTATGCGATATTCTCTCCGTAGCCTCTTGTGAGGTTTGTAATCGAGGGGTCTTTTAGGTGATTTTGTTTTTTTTTTTTGTTTTTAATTAAGTTAATTTATTTTCTCCCTTACAACTATAGACTATAAAGAGTGACATAAAATTATCTCCAACCCCCTTCCCCCCCCAAAAAAAAAAAATCAATCCAACAGTTGTAAAAGACAAAATAAAGAAAACAGGGTCACTTTCCTGTGGCAATAAATTTGTGGAGAACTTTCATCCAATTTAGAATTATTCTTTTCCCAACTTGATCAATCCTAAGCAGAATTCAGTAGATTAAAGATTGAATTAATGTCTTCATTGAGTTGAGACGTAAAATTGCATTAGTTACCTTCATCTTTAAGTTATTTTCCTGGATTTGATCTTTCTCATTCAATTCCTACCATGCAGTGTTCATTTCTTTTTCTGCTCAAAAGACCACCGATTCTTCTTCCTCTTCGAAGCTTACCTGTATTACACAAATACTTGCTCTCAGAATCGAAAGAATAGATAAAATGAACAGAGAATTACACCTCTAAGAAAAACAAAAGTCATTTGATATATCAAACCTTTCTTCCGTTAGCCAATGGTTCCTTTAGTAAAAGGTTTATATGAAAGGCAATAAGTCAGTAGCCACAAGGTCTAATTCTAACATTCCTTGCACTTTTAATTTCAGATTTAGAGTTCAAATGAACCAGAACAAAACAAAATAATGAAGGGCAATATAATTATTACACTCATTTGGTTGGGGGAGACTCCTGCAGGGGGCCAGGAGATGCAGAATGTTCGACAGACCCAGATACATTCACACTCTTTGTGGGTATGACGTGACCCTGCATGATAGACAAAGACATCAGAGCATAAGAACTCAGAATGCATTGGAAACACTATGACGGTAAGAACAAATAGAAACCCAGTGCACGAGATTCCCACAACTTGAATGTAACCTTACACTTGTTTTCATAATAAGGCTATTTTTGTGACTCAGACCTAAATTACAATGAAATAACTTTGCCATTACATCAAAGTTTTCCTTCTAGCACAAAAATAGAAAGGCTAACTTCATATAGATTTATAGTCTTCTCCAGCCATTAGTCTTCTCAATCTCTCAATACCGGTCTCATTCATGAGTGTTTTACTAACAGAATGACCTAGGTCTGAAACCTTGAAGTGATCCATGAAACTTTAGATTTCCTGGCAGGTCAACATACAAACAATGAAATTAAATTCAAAACTACACTAATCAATAATAGAAAAGCAGACACAGCATTCACAGAAGAAGTTTGGGATGTGTGTAAGGACAAGAAGAATCGCATAACAATTGGGATGAGACCAGGATATGATATGTAACATGCAAAAATATTCAACCTGTTTGAAGGGCTTCATTACTTGAACAAGATATTTACAGCTAAAATAATCGATCTTGATGATACTCTGTGGTGGTTCATAACAGATATGAAAATGCTGTTTGCCACAACAGTTGTCAACATACTCCCCTGAACATGTGTTAGTGACTTCCTCCTACCTAAGATGGTATATTTCCTAAGCCATGCCCTTATTTTACGATTTCTAAATTCAGGTCACTATTTAGACACTTGAACATTGTTTTCAAACCTGAAATTGTGATTTGGTGACTGGGCACTCAGATTGTCTGTGTTCTTGTTCAATTTGCTGTTGCTGAGGTACTGGAGCTTGTTGATGCTGGTGGCCCTGCTGTTGCTGCAGTTGCAGCATTGGCTGCTGATGCTGTTGTGGTTGCCGTTGTTGCTGTAGGTGAAGTAAATACTGCTGCTGTAGTTGCTGTTGCTGAAGTTGTTGAAAAACTTGTTGCTGTTGCAACTGCAATTGTGGCTGTTGCATTAACAGATGTTTTTGCTGCAATTGCTGCTGTTGTTCTTGTGATTGTTGCATCTGCTGTGGATGATAATATAATTGCTGCTGTTGTTTCTGCAAGTATTGGAGCTGCAGCAGGACCTGCTGATGTTGTTGCTGCAAGAGCTGCTGCTGCTGTGGAAGTTGCTGTTGAGAAAGTTGCTGTTGCAACTGCTGTTGTTGCCAAAGAAGTTGCTGCTGTTGTTGCTGGTAGTAGTAGTATTGCCACATTTGGTTATATGCTTGGTTATTCTGTGCATTTCCTTGTTGCTCATTACTTTGCATCAGATCGGCAGACATCTGTGTTTGAGGATATGCAGCGGGCTGAATAGGGGAAGGAGACTGACATAAAAGGGAAAGATTCTGTTGCTGCATGTTTTGCGTTGACCGTGCTTGAGGATTAGATGCTGGGGTCTGAATTTGCCCTTGGCTACTTTGTTGAAGTTGGAGGTTTCCTGAAGAAAATGTTTGAGATGGGTAACCTTGACTCATGGGCATATGAGAACCAATTTCAGACTGTGGGTGTTGTGAGGAAGCCTGCCACTGTTGATGTAGCCTCTTGTGTGAATGTCCACGAAACCTGAAATCCCTCCGAAATCTTACAGAATCACTCCTTTGACGCCAGTTTTTACCACCACTTGAGGGCATCTGCTGCTGTGAATGTCCCTGTGCCATGATCTCCTGATTACTTGGTGGTGATGGGCAACTAGCATTTCTGTTGTTACTTGGGACAGAAACAGCAGGTTGAATGCTTATTGGGCTGGATACAAGACCATCAATATTAGCATCCTCATCACTATCTGGCATGCTTCTACTTGACAAGATATTTTCTTGAGTGGGTTCATTCTTCAATGGGCCTCCACTAGATTCATTGGTTTTTTGAGGTGTTTCATGCTCAGTTGATGTGAATCGGAATAAACTGATTCCTTGAGGAGCAACAGATTTATACAATGTAGCAGTGATTTGCCCTGGAGACTTAGTTTCCCGTGGATTCAGGGAAAGCCCCTCCATTGAAGGTGGCTTAAAATCCTGTCCAGCCTCATGATCATACTCTTGCTGAACATCATCTTCTTTGGAGGATTCAAGCAAAGCTTGAGCACTTTCAGTCTCGTTATGAGCTCGATATGTGGAATCAAGAGATTTATTTTGTTCAGGAGAATCTTCTCTAACTGGCTTTGAGACTTCAAGAGATACCTCATGCAAGCTTTCCTGTACATTCTCATCATATTCTCCTGACTGAACCCAGTCAACTCTAGTCTGGTCATAGAGCATATTGAGATTTTCCTGAATTTGTGATTTATGGTCAAATACCTGCTCAGATTGCATGTCGGAAGTTCCCAATAAAGATGGGTCATTTTCTGACACCTGGTCACAGGCAGGGTTGACAGTCTGGGTATCATTATTTTCCGGCAAACACAATTTCTCATCTTGCAATAAGGAAGATGGCAGAGAGTCAGAACTACGATTTCCAGAAGACTGAGGCGATGAAGCAATATGGGGTTGTTTCTGTCCTTTCATAGCCAGTTTCCATCTTTTTGGACTTGTAGGTGGACAAAATAAAGCAGTCCGTATCGAATGGGGAAACAATCTTACATGTTGATTCCATGCCCTTCTTACATCACCGACAGTTCCACAGAAGTCAACAAACTGCAGTCATCATTGATTCATTGGTCCCGGAGAGTCTACATAAAATAGATACTCTGTGTGTGTGTGTGTGTGTGGCCTATCCAATTCCTTGAATAAATATCTAAAATGATTGCTGGCATCACAAAAATAAAAAGATGTATCTTTCAGCACATAAGGTAACATTAAGAAATCACAATTTAATTAAGTTCAGGTCATCAATTGTAATGGATTTAAAGAAAGGATGTAAACAAGGACAGATGCGTGCTGTCAAACCGGCAGTTATATAGGTTATGATGCTGAGCTTTTAATGGCTGGAAGAACCTAAAGAATTGTGTGATCATTGCAAGTACAGACAAAAGTCAGGAAGAAGAAAAATGCGTTTTAGAACATATTTTTGCCAAAACACACTCAAAGGAAATAAGTAGAGTCAAGCATTGAAAAGAAGCTAAGAAGTTGACAAAATTAGAAACAAGCAAGTGCAAAAAGGCATGAGCAAGAAAATGAAAAACCTGTAACACATTCATGTCATTTTGTCCTCAATAAATGAATCGACTACTATAATGAGAAATTTGTACCTCCACATATAATCTTGATATATCCTCCCTCATTTCTGCATTCAGACCTTGAGATTCACCGAGCATTGGAGAAATTGCATCAGCTACAATTGAAGTTACCATATTTATGTGTTTTGATCCTCCATGCATCAATGAAAACCTTATCAATTCCTGTGGACGTAACAAGAAACAACTAACTCAAGCTTTTACAAACTGTCCAATTGCAGTTGAGATCCTTATATGAAGCAGTGATCAGGAAAAGAAAAATGATTGGGGCTAAGAGAAAAAAGAAAAGAAAAAAGCAACAAGTGCCATAGGCTCCTTAAGCCCCTACAAGGCCTTTGGTGGCATGTGGCTTGACTCTACAGATGTTTAGGTATCCAGAAAATCAATAGAAAGATCACAGGAAAAAGGATAGATCATCTTTCTGGGCATACACATATTCCTTTTGGATCTAACCTGCAATCTGAAGGTATTGATATGCTTATAAAGAGAGGTAGATATACCTCTATAAGAAGTTTGCAGCAAGGGACATGTTTAATACCATCCCTAAGGATGTCAATGGCAGCATCTTCACTGTCAGTAGTCTGCAAACCAGAAGAGCAGTTGCAGCAGAAAGGTTTTCCAACAAAATGAAATAAAAAAGAAAACAAACATTCAGTTGATAGACAAAGTCCTAATGTGTTCTCAATGCTGAAAACTTAGACATGCATGAAAAACCTACCAGAAACTTAAGTCGAGAGAAGTGAATGTACAGAATAGGAAGAGTGTGCCATTTTTCCTTTGTTGCAGTAATTTCTATTGCTTCTCTGTACATGTTAGAAGCTGCTATAAAATTTCCCTGTCCCAATTTAAAACACATTAGTGTGGATTCCACACAGGGAATGACCTGCAGTTAAATCTGAAACATTTAGTAGACATAAAAATTGAATATGTACCAGACGTCTTTCCATGTTAGCTTTCCTGATAATACAGTCGACAAATTCCAGATCTGACTCTGCATTACATTGTTGAAAGGCAGCACGAGCATTGACAACATCCTTTGTATGCTCTTTAAATATTGCATTGAAAAGATGGACATTTGGATTACTCTGCAATGTAACATATGAGCAGGACCATAAACATCTCCAGTCAAGTATAAAGCAATCAAGTCAAAGTGTCCTAGAGCTCAACTAAGAATTTCAGTACAAGTCATTTTGCTAAAGATATTAGAAAAGGAAAAACAGAGAAGATAGGATTAAATTTCTTCTGCACAATTCTCACATCCCCCACTATTTAATTGCAATACACTGTCCCTTACTCTAAAAGTATATGTACAAACTATACACTGCCACAAGTTATTCCAGACAAGAAGTCATCAGTAACATTTGTTGAGTTTTCATTGGCAACCTTCAAGGTATACTCCTTGAATGCTCCTTAGACGCCAAATGGTTGGTCCTCATTAAGATAAGCGAACTACTCCTGTTATCACCTATTATAGTCTCAATCATTACCTTTACAAATTTATCATCACAG
Organism: Bruguiera parviflora; assembly: GCA_019804595.1. Taxonomy (NCBI): domain Eukaryota; kingdom Viridiplantae; phylum Streptophyta; class Magnoliopsida; order Malpighiales; family Rhizophoraceae; genus Bruguiera; species Bruguiera parviflora. The sequence continues at coordinate 6,252,403 of CM034058.1, forward strand.
ATAAATATTCAAGAAAATATCTTGGTCTATTAATTGGAAAGTAGGCATCTGGTATTCTATCAAATAGTAGTTCCCTACAAGGCAGTTATACCTGTATGCCTTTAACACTGTGAAAGAACAAATGATGTTGTGCACCAATGAGCATGCTTTGTGCCAACTGTCCATATTTGTAGTGGAATTTACAAGACACTACTTTTATTTTATCAGGTTTCGACTTATTTTTCAGAAAGACAGTAAATTTATCAAAGTCAAAACCTTAGCTCCAGAGATACTAGTTACTTTACAAGAAGAAAGGAATGATAAAATTGCAAGAGTTAAAAAAACCAAAAAGCTAAAACAATCTAGATGTATATCCCAATATAATGTCTACCTTGAGAAAAGTTAGTGTTGCTCGGTCCAGTGCAAAATTTGCAATTTCTCTTCCTCCTTTGCTCTCCAAGAATTCAACATAACGCATCCAGAACTCCGGGTAATTAGCACAAGGAATTAGGCATCTTTCATAAAGTTTAACAGCCTATAAGCAATGAAAGGAAACAAATTTTAGATGTCATAAGAAGAAAAGAAAAAAAACAGCTAAAAAAGAAGTCCAAATAAGGCCCATAACAGGGCAAAACAATACCCAGACAAAATCTCCATGTGTTTCAGCAAAGTCAAGATAGTGGTGCCAATTTTCCAATTGATCAACATCAAGTGGCTTGACATGAAAATAAGGCCTCCTTATATGAGCCTCAAAGCAATTTATTTTGTCATTTAGCTCAGATGATTCCCGATATAGCTTTTCTCCAATGTATTCATATTTCTTCAGTGCTTGAAACTTGGCTACACCAAAGGACAGATTGAGCAAGTCTTTAATGATGCAAGATACATTCTCTCTCTTGTAACACGCAGCAACTTCACTCTCAAGCATAGGCTCCAACACTTCCAAGGCAGAACTGCTGTGGCTTTCAATCTCTTTTTCCCAAATCCCCACCAACTTCTTAAAACTGAAGAAAATATCCATATTAATGGACTGCAAGATCATGATTTTCAAAAGACAACATCTCTAACTAGCAGATTAAAAAACACTAAATATAGTGACAGGAGATAAAAACAATAAATACAGCTGCTATGGGCAAAACTTTTTTGGTAAGAGATGAAGCTGGTGAAATTCTGATGCACATTTCCATCAAACATATCTGAAAACTGTTCCTGGTAACCTTAGGCCAGCCAGATACACAAAACCTCATCCACGTCTAGGTTATCTAAAGCCCATATCAATACAGAATATTTGGAACATAGGTTAGCCGTAGCACGGATCCCTGTGCATTCAGGTAGCTTCTAAGTATAAATAAACACATATTTCCTAAAGAAAAATATTTCTATAAAGTATGACAATTATGAAAATGACATTTTTTTCCAAAAGTAAAAATAAAAAATGAGCAACTAGGTGTTTTGCTGTCACATCTTTCCGTGGCAGCTCAGTGGTGCAGCAGAGATACTAAAATTAAGTGGCTCTAATATTTTTTGCAATTTCTTTCTTTTGGCCAGAACATTGAATATAATGATCAGCTTTTCAGAACAGATTATCCAAACTCCATCCATTCATTCTCCACACTTGAATTACAGAAGGATACAATCCTCCTCTTTGTGTCCATCCCTTGATTAAAGGATTTCCCATCAATATTTGCTAAAGAGATAACAAATTCTGGAAACTCCAATCTAACTCATTTCTTATGCTAATTTCTCAGCCCACCTGACATTAAATTTGAAATACATTTATTTTCCTATTTGAAAGATGACTGGTATTTGAGCATGATGCCAGCACATTTTATTATCTTCTTTAAAGTGCACATTGCCTCGTCCTTGAAAAGTTGCAAAAGAAAAATAAATCAACAGAAGATGACAGTTTTAGCAATCATATTCTAAAAATCTGCATTTGACAAACTTCTGAGTGGTTCAAGAATATGGAGAAAATAAAATCAGGCAGGCAAGACATACCTATCATAGTAGTGATGCAACTTTTTAGTTGGAAACCTCAGTGTTTGGATGTAAATGTGAGCCAATGAACCCCAATGTTGCTTAGAGAACTCAAATGCGATGTATTTATCCCACAACACGTGGCATAAGTAATCGTTTCCAACGAAGGACAAGCCTTTTTTAAACAACCTGTTAGATGATATATATCAAAACTATAAGCTCACTTGAATGAAAAAGCACAAGTATGGTGCAGATAAAAGGAAAGAAAAAAATTCCATCATTGAACTGTCTCATTACCAAATAAATTTAAACAAGGAAAACTACAGATGTTTGACACATATGACACGGAGTGAGAGAGCCATTAACAAAAATTATACCTGCAGAAAGATTTGGAATTCTCCATAGTCAGGGTGAAAATGGCATTTGGCTCATCATGAACAAAAAATTTGAAGACTAAATAAAATAGCCAAATAAAAAATAAAAACTACTCTCTTAATTGGATTGGATGAGTAAACAGCCAAGCAGACAATCCAGGCTTTCAGTTAAGTGAAATTACCTGCGGATATCAGATGGATCCTTAAAAGTAAAACTAGCAAAGCCGCAGTAGTCAACCCAGATATCAACAGAATAAGTTGCTGACTTCACAGCTCGCTCAAACACTTCAACAGCCTTGTCAGGAGTGCATAAGCGTAACATGTGATTAGCGTACTTCCTCCAGTAGCCATAACACAGAGGATACTGGGTAAGAAAGGAGTCATAAACAAGGCATATCTTCTCTATGCTGTCCTGCACAGGCCAAAAAGCAGAACTTTTTTTGGGTTTAGCAAATGACTTGCAACCAATGCAACAGAAATCAACAGTCTACTAGTAACCAAAGTCGCGTAAATAGACACAAAAGAATCATCATGCACACGGGAACAAGAAAGAAGAATACAATTTTAAAGTTTCCACGAAGATTAATCACACCAATCCCAAAAACTATTACTAGTCACCGTTGTCTTCCCATTTTGATGCGGCACACAACATCTTCGAATTTCAGGTGTTCTCCGGTTACAAAATCAAGTTTCCCGAAAGCATAGCTAACATTAAACACCACCAAGACGCCAATCAAAGGTACTAGCATCCCAACTGTAAAAACAATGGCTAATATACGCGAATAATGGACAAAAGTTTCTATATATAGGCTATTCAACTACGCATAAAAAATCTATTCCGAACGAATTTAATTTCAAACAATGGAGAATATTGTATGATTACAAAATGAACAACCAACGCACTCACCGGACAAATCTTCTCAACTTCAGAAATAAGTGAAGTCCACTCGTAGAAGTCTAATGTGCCGTCAGCAACAACTTCGCGAAGCTTGACCTCATCAAACTCAAACGCTGAAAATACAAAAAACAGAGAAGAAGAATCACGACGATTCACCGCCTGCCTTTATAATTACACGGATCATAAACGGAAATTGTGAATTAATTACAGTAATATTGGACTCATACAATACAAAAGAGGAGGAATTTGGGAGATCAAATAAAATTGCAAACGAAGAAGAAGAAGAAGAAGAAGAAGAAGAAGAAAACAAAATTAAAACCGTGTTTACTACCAGCAGAGTTTCCATCTTCAACCATCATTCTCGCCCGAGCTCGCTGTGACTCCAGCCGTTTTTAGAGTTCGCAAGTCTTGGGATCGAGTTCCAATCACAATTAATTAACTAAACAATAAATAAATAAATAATAATAATAATAATAAATAAATGTTTAATTTCCCATACTTTTAATACAACTAGTTGAATCACTTAGTTTTGGATTCGAGTTTTAATATTTATGATTTTTTTTTTAACCTATTAACGAAAACAAAGATAATTGAAAAAAAAGAAAATAATACAAAAATTATTTCTGTTCTTTCTTTCTCTTGCTTTCAGGTAATATCATATCTGAGTTATCGCGGAATGTGCTAAATTTAGTAACTCGGTCCAGTTTTTATATATAATATACTTCTTTTTTTTAATGAAAAATAAAAAAAATGTTTTAAGAATATATTAATTAAAATTATTTGTTAGTATTTTTATTTAATTTTTTATAATAAAAATTAATCATTTAAATAACATTAAGAATAAATACACTTTTTTTTAAACGTTTAATTTTATATTAATAAATTTAGAATTTAATATTAATATATTTATTGAATTCGGACACTCCTATCCAATGCATGTCACGTATTCTTGGGTAGAATTCAAGAACAAAACCAATATGCACTTATTGAATTTATGATTTGTCTTCCTAAGCCCATGCCAAAAGATAAGGTCCATGGCCTCGGGTCAGGCTAAATCCTAATCCCAAGTCCAGCCTAGAGAAAATATCTGGGCCCCGGCTTGGGCCAGATAGCCCGTTAATTATACAAAATTAATTTTTAAAATTTACTTTGAGAAATTAAATGATAAAACTTTATGATAATTTATTGTGTACTTGTACAAATTCAGAAAATAAGTGCATATTTATGCACAACAAATGTCAAAATGGTCCAAATAAAACAAGAGAAAATGCATTTATTAGATACATAGATATTAAAAATAATAAGTCAATGCCGGAGAATTTTCTGGCTGGGCCCAAGGGCATCTCCGGCCCTACTCACTCCAACCGGCTTGAAAATTGGTATCGACACTGGTTGTTGCCAGCTCATTTGAGACTTTTGATTCAAAACTGGGGTTTTAACTGCGGAAAGTGAATGCCCCATCTGCTCCTACGTTGCATTTTTATGTCCAAAGCCAAGGGCACGTATGAACAAGGGAAGCCTAATCGTCAGTAGCCTAAACAACGTAACGGAAAAACACAATCAGGGCAAATCATTGATGATTTGCCCTTCACCAATTCATCTGCCACTCTATATTGTTCATTCTGGACGGTTGGGATACGTCTTTTTGCTTTCCTTGCACATGTAACCTTCAAATGCAATTTTAAGTGCCACCACTGCTATATAATTCCCTAAGCTTCAACAGACCCTTTGCACATTGCTGGTCTCTTTGTCTGTCTCCCCTCCTTCTCGCCTTCCCATCAAAAATGGCATTCCACTTTGATATTAAGCTGTGTGTTTTTGTTGCTTGCTTGGCATGTGGCTTGCACTACACAGGCCAAAGCGCGACTGAGGCTGGATGGTCAAGAATCGCCGAGCTGCTGGGGCACCTTGATTCAACTTCAAGCCTGCACTGGTGAAATTGTTCTTTTCTTCCTCAACGGGGAGACTCACCTAGGCCACAGATGCTGTCAAGCCATCCGAACCATTGGTGAACATTGCTGGCCTGGCATGATTGATGCACTGGGATTCACCACAGAAGAAGGCCACATACTTGAAGGGTACTGCACCAGAAGCGCCACCGATTCTGCACCACTGCCACCATCTACGCCATTAGTAGTGGTACCTAATGAGGTTGTTCAGAAGCAAGATTTAGTTCCTTGATGCTATAAGTCAATGGTGGCCATATATAGTTATAATAATAAGATTATCAGGTCTGGTGAGCACCTCTTGGTCACGTATTTGACAATTAAAGGTGCTATGATGGATTTTGACTTTAATGTTATATCTTACTTTTGCATGCATTTGAATCTTTCTTCCTAGAGGCTGAAAATGATTAGACCATCTCAAGATGGCTATTGTCCCTTAACGTATGAATAGAATACAAGCTCACTCCTCCGTTTACATTTATTTTGAGGAAAGTATCATTTTAGTTTTTGCCCATGACCCAATGAAGCCACGAGAGCAAAACAATGTTGAAAAATGAATAAGAAGCGATTTTCTTCAAGTGGAGAAGATTTTGTGGCATTAATTACTAAATATATTATATATAGATGCCAGTCTTTGGAATAGTATTGCAATCTTTCAAATTTCCTCTCTTGTATGGTCTCTTTGGATATCACTTGTTTGCCCCTAGTAGAGATGTGGAGTTTCTCTTATTGTCAATTTTTGAATTCTGTAATTTGTAGAATGCCAAATATATTATACACATGGGCTAGTTGTTACAAAACCAACTGTTTCACACAAAATTTTAACCTCGTGATAATACTAAGTAGTTTACTTAGTTTCAGCTAACTTTTACACATAAAGAGGTTATAAGCGTTTCTCTCTCTACACTTTCTCTCTCTCAAATTTCTGGTATTCTAGCATTCTAGTGTCCCTTGGTTGACACCTTACATATATATTTATAGGTTGCATGACTTGCTGCTAAGCCAGTCATGATTAGTGGAGAAACATGTTGGACTAGTTTAATGCTCATTTGCTGTTTGTCCACATTTTCTTTGCCTTAAGGAGAGCCTGCCGGCACATCAGACTCATGCAGTTATCCCTTCCCATGATCTCTATAGATAAGGCTGTAAAGGCTTGGTGGTTTTGTCCTATATCTTACAAAGTCTTTTTTTCATGGTGTATAGGTAAAACCTTACTTATGCTGTCACCTATCCCTTTATTGCCCAACTTGTGTGCTTACATTATGTTGTTGGCCTAGACCCCTGCCTATGTGCCAACCTTTTGTGTTATTATAACTAACCTGTAGATCTATTATTAGTCAACTCATTTCTTGGCTAACCTCTCAAGAGAGACATGCACACCCTCCTCTAAAGAGCATTAGGAAATCTAACCTTTTGATAGGAGGATGTATTGGAATGCTTGAGTGATCACTTTCTTAATTGGTAGCCTACTCTCTTAAAATGTTGCCAAACTAGTGATCCAACACCTTTTCTTTTAAGCCAAATGCCCTAACCTGTTGCCCCTTGATCGTAACACATGTATCCTTACTTGGTACTAATGCCAAAGCCTACATTCTGCCTTTCCCAGTTTTGCTGCCTTACATATTGACCCCTCCTTGCAGCTGCCTTATTTCCTTTGATGTGCTCGACTCACACCAACTTCATGCCAAGCATTAGCATAAGATATTACCAATGCTTGCATTTTTGTATCAAAGACTCTAAAGGGTTAACAAACCAACCTTACCTGTTGAACCCAACATCCTCGTTGGTAAGGTTGATTGGTAGTCTTGGATCTACTTCTCAAACTGCTATAGCGTCACATCCCTTTCCTAGCTAACCTTACAGTTTGGAGCATCTTTCCATTTTACCAAGTATTCAACCTGATGATTCTTCTTACTTTATCCCTGTGTCCTGTGGTCCAGAATCTTTTCCACTTGAAGTTAGAACTTTGCTTGAATGGTTGAGGGAGCATGCCTCATCTGCCTCCTTGGAGGTTTGACCCCATCTTCCTTATGAAAGGATCTTAAGAAGTTTATATGGAAGGTTAGATGTACCTTTAACCTTTATAGCAATTGTAATTGATAAGCAACGTTGCCAACTTTCTTTACCACCACAAATGAGTTGTCATACTTGGGAATTAACTCGTGAAGTACTGTCTTACTGCTAATCTTCTTCCATATTTAAGGAGTTAGTTTGAGTAAAAATTTGTCCCCAACTTGGAACTCCAAGACTTGCCTTTCCTTGTCTACATGCTTCTTTATGCGTTAAGTCGCTTTATTTAAGTTATTATGGGTCTCGTTGAACAACTTCTATTTGGAAAGAACATACCGGTAGGCTGTTAGACACTTCCCTCCAAGGCTTGTCTATGCTATCTCATTTGGAGTAAGGGGTTGATGCCCCATTACCAGCTCAAAGGGACTTATTCTTGTTGATAATACTTGGTGAAGATTATAGCAAAACTATACAGAATCTAGTAACTCTAGTTAATTCCGTTGGTTTGCAATCACATAATGCCAAAGATGTTCGTCCAACAGGCTGTTAATCCACTCCGTCTGGCAATCTGTTCGAGAATGGTTGGCAATGAAAAACTTTAACTTTGATCTCATCATGTTGAACAAAGTTGTCCAAAACCTGCCTGTAAAACAAGGATCTCAATCGCTTATAATATCTTCTACCAGGCTGAAATATTTCATCACCCGTTTATAGAATAATTCGGCAGCCACCTCTACTTGACATAAAGACAAGGTTGGAATAAATATAGTATACTTGGAAAATCGATTAACCACCACTATGACATAACCTTTGCCATCAACTTTTGGGAATTTACCAATAAAGTTCATAGAAACCAACACCTAAGGTTTTGTTGGAATGGGTAATGGTTATAGCAACCCCACTTCTTTTTGCCTCTTAACTTTGTCTTATTGACAGATAATGTATGTCTTTACATACGCCTCAACGTTGTCTTCCATCTTTGGCCAATAGTAGTTACGGGCCAATAAGGCTATCATTCGTTCCATGCTTGGATGACCAGCCTATTGGGAGTCATGACACTCCCGCAAGATCTCCTTTTTGTGACTTGCACCTTTAGGAACACATAACCTATTACCTTTTGTATGTAGTAGTCTGTCATTGAGCCAGTATCGCCTCACCACACCTTCATTCACTTGTTGCATTAGCTTTTGATAATCGCTGTCATATAACACCTACGCCTTGATTCGGCCTAACAAGTCACTTTACATTTTGGTGAGGGCAGCTACAACTCCTTGCACTTGGCGACTTAAGGCATCCACCACCTAGTTCTGCCTTCCTAACTTGTGTTCCCATACATAATCATACTTTGCCAAGAGCTTCTATCACCAAGCCTGTTGTATGGATAGCTTCTTCTAGGTTTGGAAAAAGATGTTAGCCACATTATTTGTCCGGATAACAAACCTAGTACCTAACAAATACACCTGCCAAAGACAGAGACAATGCATTATAACAAACATTTCCTTCTCATGCATCGAGTACCGTTGTTCTGCCTTGTTGAGTTTCTAACTCTTATAAGCTATGAGGTGCCCTTCCTATATCAACACACACCACCAATGGCCTTGTTAGAGGCATTAGTAAGGATTTTAAAAAGCACTTCAAAGTTGGGTAGCCGCAACATCGACTCTGTGGACACCATTGCCTTCAACTTGTTAAAGGCTTCTTAGCACTCCGTGGTCCACCTCTAGGGTCAGTCTTTCTTGAGCAAATCAGTAAGAGGGGCTACCTTTTTAGAGTAACCTTGTATAAACTTCTTGTAGTAATTAGATAAGTTAAGAAAAGACTACAATTTCGACACTTTGGTGGGAGGTGGCTATTCTATAATAGCCCGAACCTTTCTCTTATTCATTCTTACTAGTCGTTGATTGACCCTATGCCTGAGAAACCCAATTTTCTACTAGGTAAATTCACATTTTTCCTTTTTCACATATAATTGGTGTTCCTTTAACCACGAAAACACCATTCTAAGGTGAGTTAAGTGATCCTTAAGGGATTCGCTATACATAACAATATCATCCAGGTATATTACCATAAAACGATCAATAAAATCATGGAACACATCATTCATCAAATTGCAAAAAGTAGCAGGGGCATCAGTTAAATTGAAGGGCATTACTAGGAATTCATATGAGTTGTAGTGTGTGATGCACGCGATCTTCCTTTCATCTTCTTCTGTAATCCGAACTTACTAGTACCCTGACCACAAGTCTAGCTTCATGAAGTAGGAGGCTATTGCTAGCCGATCAAGCAAGTCTGCAATCAATGGGATAGGATACTTGTTCTTCATCATAACCTTGTTTAAGGCCTTATAGTCCATATACATGCACAAGGAGCCATCATGCTTCTTTTGAAACAACATAGGGGCATTGAAAAAGGCTTTGGAGGGCTAGATTAGGCCTACATCTAGCAACTCTAACAACTGCTCCACAATTCGATTAACTTCATTGGACTCATGCAATAAGGGGCTTGAACCGGAGGTCTAGAACTTAGAATCAAATCTATTTGGTGGTCTTGGGTACTCCTTAAGGGAAGACACTTTAGCAGTTCCAAAGGTATCATGTCTGCATAGTCTTCAAATAGATTAGCAACATTGTTAGGCACTTCAATAGTTGTCCCTTCCTTGACTTTAATTAAGGCTGTTAGGTAGGTGGCTTTTCTTTTCTTTAAACCTTACTTGACTTGCATTGTTGAAATCAAATCACCCGACTTTCCCCCAACACCTGATGGAGAAGTAATCTCACCAACAACAAAGCATGGATGATTCTTATGCATGATCATTAACTCGCCTAAATGAGGTAGTAATGCAACCTTTGTATATATACAAAATTCAACGCCCAATATGACATTAAAGTCTTCCAATGGTACAATTGTAAAGTTAAGATTGTCAGTCCAATTACCTATGGTTACCTTTATACCTCTGGTTGTGCTAAGCATCTCCTAATCTCCCAAGTGGCTGAATTCACTACCTTGATCTAGTTACCACTCTTTGTAACCTTTAGGCCTAGTGACTCCATCATTTGTTTGGCAACAAAGTTATGGGTGGCACCAGTGTCTGCCATTGCCATCAACTCCTAATTACCAAGCCCAATCTTCACATACATTAGGTTGGCTTGTGGTGAATGTTCCCCTCAAACTGTATTCACCAATTGTAAAGGATTGATATGAGAGAGGCCAATGTCACATGCCCCATTCTTAGTAATCATAGCATTCAACTTTTCCTTTCTTGGGCATTCCCTAGCACGATGAGGACCATTACAAATAAAACAACCAAAATTGGATTTGTCTTTACTTTAGTCTTGTAGGAAAACTTTACCTTTATCCTTAATGTTGTCTTGGTGTTTCTCCTTCTTCTTGCCTTTATCTCTAGGTTGCTACTGTTATTGCTTTTCCTTAGCATCATAATTCGTGGACTTGTTAAGTCAAAAATCAACCAACGTATTTGCAGCAGTCATGGTAGATAGTAAATCTTTAACACCCTGCTTACGGAGCTTAATTTGAGCCCACAGTTAGAGACCCAAAAAGAAGTTGAAGAGTTTGTCTTCATCTGACATGTTACAGATGTCCAATATCAAAGAACTAAATTCCTTCACATAGTTCCACACCGTGTCACTATGCCTTTGTTTTTTTAGGAAATCTCGTGCAACCCATGATGTGTTATAAGGAAGGAATTGATCTTTTAACTTTTTCTTCAGACTTTCCTACACCTTTATCTAAGGTCTGTCAATACTCACATCATCATTAAGCCTTGTTCACTACTATAATTTGACATTCTTGGCTAGATACATGCTGATAAGGGTCACTTTCTCCTTTTCAGGCATCTTTATGACCATGAAGTATTACTTTATGTCCCACAAAAAATTCTCAATGGCTTTGGTGTCCTGTTCCTCCTCAAAGACCTTAGGTTCAGGGACTTTTATTCTTCTGAATGACTCAGCAGTATCACTAGGTTGGCTATTTATGACCTTCTTAAGGATACCACCATCACGCTCCATGTCGTCAAAGGAATGTACTCAAATACTATCATGACTATTATAACGACTTTGTAAGAGACTTACCAATTTTTTTAGTTCATCAAGTCTTGTCAAGATTGAGAGGACTTACTCTTCTGAGGTATTATTGAGCACCTTTTCAATCTTAGACACCCGTTCACAAACCATATTAAGTCCCAATTCTCCAACTATAGATCAAACTTGATTTGATATCAATTTTCATAGGGCTAATTGTTTCACATAAATTTTTGGTCTTATTATAGTATTAAGTAACCCACTTAATATCAATCAACTTTCACACACAAAAAAGTTAGAGTACTGTAATAAGAAAATTTCTTAATTTTTATTACTTTTTCTAAAGTACAAAGGACTGCCAAGATCTCTTACAAGTGTTTCTTTCTTTACACACACACACACACACACACACTCTCTCTCTCTTCGTCTTAGATTTCTGGTGTTCTAGTATTTCGGTGTTCCTTAATTGGCACTTTACATATATATTTATAAGATACATGACTTGACTATTAAGCCAATTATATTTAGTGGGACATTCCCTATTAGTAGGAGTACTACCTATAAATTAGGTAAAACATGAATCTGCATTCATGAAGAGTTTGCTGCCTCATGTTGGATTGGTTCAATCCTCATTTGCTGTTTGACCACATTCTCTTTATTTTAAGGAGAATCTACTAACACATCAGATCCATGCATTTACTCCTCCATATGATTTCTATAAATAAAGTTATAGAGACTTGATGGTTCTACTCTATGCCCCATGAACTCCTCTTTTTATGGTGTATGGATAGAACTTTACTCATACTATCACCTGTCTCTTTGCTACCCAACTTGTGTGCTTACATTGTATTGTTGGCCTGAACTCTTACCTGTATGTTAATTTCTTATGATATCGAAACTAACTTGCAAAGTTACCGTTAGCCAACTCATTTCTTGGTTAATCTCTCAAGAGAGATATGTACACTTTTGCTTAAAGAATATTAAAGAATCTGACTTTATGATAGAAGGTCGCATTAGAGTACTTGAATGATCACTTCTTCAATTGACAGCGTGTTCTCTTAACTTGTTGCTAAATCAATGATCACTCCTTTGTGCCAAATGCCCTACCTTGTTGCCCCTTAACTGCAACGCATGCATTCTTACTTAGTACCAATGTCAAAATCTATATTCTGCCTCTCTCAATTTTTTTGTCTTATACATTGATCCCTCCTTGCAATTGCCTTTTTTCTTTTGACATGTCTAACTCATGCTGACTCTATACTAAGTATTGGTGTTAAGTATTATCAATACTTGTATTTTTATATCAAGGACTCTAAGGAGCTAATACATGCGCTGGGGTAGCTAATGAGAAGGCACACGTTTCTTCACAACAAAAGTCGTCCTAAATTCTAGCTTGTCTAGTACTTTATTTTTCTAATTCTAACTACAAAGTACAAGAAGCTACAATATGCTATGTCGACTTCGATTAGGCCTAGGTACCCTGTTCTTCTGGTCTGCACCTGCATAAGAAATATATAGGATACTTTCATACGGTGGGATGGAAGAACCTCTAGTTATCATCTCTTGCTGCCTGCTCTGAAGTTGCTGAAGTTTTGTGGCGACCAGGGACATTGCCATCTCAAGGAGGATCGAACTACGCTTAATTTTCATGTGCTCAGATACGATTTGCAGCAAGAAGCATTCCCAGAATACCAGTCGCAGAAAAGAGGAGCAGTAAGCTGCATGAAGTAGAGGTGGCTGAGTTGGGCTGGCCTGCTGGCTCTGCCACACCCAACACTGTTGGTCCATAGGGTGTCCCTATTGTTGGTGGAGTCATTGTACTTGGGTTCGTGTTGATTGGTGTTGGGGTAACCGGTGGACTTAGGCTGCTTTAATGAAAATCTGGATGAGTACTTTCCGCATAGATGAGCCATGTGGTGTTAGAGATGGATATTGAAGGTTACCTGGGAGTTGTCCTGGGTGAAGCATAATGACAGTTTCCATTACCTAAAGCAGAGCATACAAACAAATTAGGAAACTTATTAAGTTTGAGATTTGGAAAATCATGGGAGCTTGGATAACCATAATGATACAATTATCGTCATGTTAGCAGCACTTTCATATTCTATATGAAAGCAAATTCTGAATTGCATTAGTTTTCTGAAAAAGTTGCTGCTTTTGAAAAAATTTTTTAACCAGTTTCCGATGTACCAGAAAACAATTTGGACAGAGAAGACTGCATTCTGTGTGTCATGTCCCCGCTACCGACTACTTTAGTCAAGAAGATGTCTTACTCGGGTCAGTGCTGGAAAGTTGAGCTGTTCCGCCAAAAACGCAGCTGGTAGGACTTGGATTCTTTTGGTAGTAATTATTGAAGGCATGAGAGGCATGATCGCGGACGGTGTCAGGGTTAAAACAGCTTGCACCTGGTTGGATTGCCGAGCAGTCAGCCCCACCATATCCGCAAGCATAGTCGAGAGCTACCTGCAAGGCAGTTGGTGAAGCGGTTGGACTAGCAACGCACCATTCCCCTCCCGTTGAGGTTGGAGTTGGGGTGCCCGGGGCAGTTGTACCGGCTGGTGGGTTTATTGGTGTTGTAATTGCTGTCGGTGGTGGAGGGGATTCTACAATAGGAGTTGCAGTGCCTGGAGTTGTTGGATTGACAATGGGAACTGCATTTGTGTCTAGTTGGGTTGTAGACAGAGAAGATGAGAGAAGTATCTGATTGCTTTGATCGCTGGCTGCTTTGGTTTTCTGGATTGCTTCTGAAGGAGGCGTTTCTGCAACACTTGAACCTAACGATACTGACAAGAAAGATCATTTCAAAAGAATGGAAAAATATTTACCTGGCATGAATTATTTCACTAAGTTCTAACCTATCTAATGAAATATGATCTTTAAAAATTGACTGATCTAAGATTATCAGTGAACGTAAGTCATCCTCTTCGTGCAAGCCGCGGTCGATTCATCGTCTCCTAGAGGGAGCACTCACACCTAAGCACTCATGGTTCCACGCGGTCATCTCCTTTCCTAAGATACATGCAAATTCACAGAGTACTATAGTCTTTTTTTTTTTTATTCCTGTAAAGAAGAGGTTGACACCTTGCGGGGATTGGAACCCCAGAGGGGCTACAGAGCTGGTCTTTCATTTGTATTGACAGGAAAGGATCTCTAGCTATTGTTTGATGCAAGATGGGCAATGTAGTAGAAACTGAAACCTCAAAGACAATGCAGATCATCACCTGAACCGAGGAAAAGACACCAGATGAAGAAGGAGAGGTATTGAAAAGCTCCACGAGCCATGTCTCCGAGTTTCTTCTATGACGCAGCCTTGAGTAAATTTTTTCTTGTGGGTGAAGAAGAACAATAACAGAGATGCTGAGAGCAGCACCAATGGTGTTAACGCAAAGAAGAGTTTAAATACAGTCCCAGCATTTGTTACCTAAATAAATGTTGAAGAATCAGAGCTTCCTTAAATCGTGGAGACACTGGAAGGTTTGGGAGAGTGGGGGGAGAATATCAGAAAACTTGAGAAGGGAGGCATTTGGGTAGCTAAATTGAGGAAGCAAGAGAAGGTGCAAAAAGAAGGGAAAAGTGAGTGAGGAGAGGAAAAAGGAAAAAGACTCATCAGTTGGGAATTAAATCTAAGATGTTTAGGGTGCTATTTGAGTGACTTGTGTATGATTGTGATGCCGGGGCATTTTCTTTTCTCCTTTGTGCTTCTCTTCTGACTGTTTCATGCGACTGAAACAAAAGTTAAAGGTGTGTTGGGTGGATTTTCCAGCGTCGGCCGAGCCCCAGGAATAATTGTTACATTTGAAAGTGAGATTTAAATAACCAAAATCTCTAAGTTTTAATAATTAAATATATTCAAGTTAGAATCTTTTCGATACAGTTTCATAATTTTAAAATAGATTATAAAAATTTATAATTAATTTATTGATATTTTTTTAATTTATAATTAATTGTGAAGAGTTATATTTAAAATTATTATTATTTAAATAATAAATTTTATTTATAAAAAAAGTTAAATACTTTAAATTTATTAATTAATAATTTTTGATTTAACGTGTGTTTTTTTTTTTAAAGATTTAAAAGATATTTATCTTCAAATTTTGATATTTAAGAAATAAGGCCTTGGATCGATGATAGTGTGGGACTTGTGTACTCAGCAAAAGGACATGCAACTCGTAGAAGAGGTAACAACGTAATTTCATATTATGTCCTGTCCTTATAATTAGCAGCCAAAATCCAACGTGCTCAACAAGGAAACGTTTATAAAAGAAAGAATGAAAACAATGATTCCTTCTATTTTGTAACTTTGAATCTTGCCTTATCTAGTACGAATCTTTATCGTGAATTACTTAGAGATATGCTGTTGGATCTTAACTTTTACAAAGATGGGTCGCCTGGAAAATTAGAAATACACACCTCATACGTCAATTGTCAAGGGACTTTCATTTGTAGACTACCCATTGAGAAGAGGGAAAAAGAAAATTACATTATTTGAATGTTGTCCCTGGACTCTCTGTGGAGACTTACGGAGTAGATATAAAAACACATAGAATTTTATTTGGTATTTATAATTCAAAATATAAATTTTTTTAATTAAAATATGAATTAAGCATTTTCAATTTAACAATAACTTCATGATGAAAAATTAAAAAAATATATTTTGAGAAATGATTATGTATTTTTTGTAGTTGCATATTAAATTTAAAGTAAATTACAATTTCTTGTGAGAGTATATATTATTGTGAATATTTGATGAAAAGATAAATGGGTTAGTTTAACAATAAAAGGTATGTCCGACAACATATGCCTATTAATAAAGTAGAGATTAAAAAAAAAATGGAGTTTATAAATTAAGTGGGACGAAAGTTATTCTTCAGGTGGACTAAAAAGTATTTTAGTGGGACAACTTGAAAAGTGCCATACTAATCCCTAAATGTTCACAAATTTTAGTGGAAATACGTATGAGTCTAGCCACCTCTGCCGACAACCCTACTTTTGGGTTTACAAAACACATATTTTCCAACTGGGGTGGAATGATCCTTCATCAACATCCTACACCAAACATCAATCAGTTGGAATTTGCAGGAGTCATGAAGATTTAGCAGTTACAAGAGTTTGATCTTCAGGAAGAACAAAGAGAAGATTATTGTGGTGCCAGAAATCCGCTTGGAGAGTAGACGTAGGTATAAGAATGGTCGAACCGCTATCGATTGAATTTGCAAACTCTCTGTTCTTTATCTCTCTTTATGTTACCATGCTTAAGTCATTAAACTGATATTATTGTTAGTCACTTTGTTCTCTAACTCTCGATTGTTGTCATTGCCATTTTCCTGATAATTATCAAACATTCGGATTCTCCATTTGCGTCCTATCGATTCCATCTTTCGATCATCAGGGCAAGCAAAAGACAATATAGTTGTCATATTCTTAGTCATGTGATATGATTTTTTTTCTTTTTTTCTGTTTGTTTAGGAATAATCAGTATCCATTTTCTGTGATTAAGCTTTTGGCGTTGGTAACTGCTCTTTGGAATTTCCTTTTTCGAGTAGAGGTTTGGCTTATTATTATCTCCAATTTGTTAATCAAAATCAATGTAATATTTCCTCCCTATAAGCTCTATTTTGTTCATTCATTTGGATTGGCTGATATACTTGGTTTGCCACTTCTTATAATAATAATAATAATAATTAAAAAAACACTGTATATTGTTATGTTTTTTTTTTTTCATTTTAATACGTGGAAAAATTCAATTTCATCTATATGGTTTATTTCCAAGCAATTTTCATAATACAAATATCTACCTCTGTTATTACCCGTACAATTACATTGTACCTCTCTAATTCATTTCAATCGAATAAAAACAAAATTATGTACAAAACTAAGACAAATTATTCATATAATTTGATCTAATTATAGAAAAAAGCGACACAAAATAGTTTTACCATGAGGGTTAATTGTTTTTTGTAATTTTAAAATTTTACGTTAATTTATCAATTATTTTGTTTACTCTCTTTGTTGTTACGGCCAACATCCCACTGCAGCTTTTAATCCCAAACCAAAAATATATTAAATCTGGGGGACGAAATTTAAGTATAACAAGTTTGAAAAGATATATTTACATACAAGACATTACCCCTCAATTTTTGTAGCACTAGTAAGACATAAGAAGTTTTCTCAAATTTCTTTCCTCTCCATTATATATAACACAAAGCAAATTTTCTATACTAAAAATTGTTGATGATTGATTGAGGAATTAAATCAAGTTGAGCACCTACCTTTCTTGACAATTTGGAGATAGAGATTTTTAACTTCATTTAGGAATTTCTTAAACTGGAATATGGGTTAGAAAATTTTACAGTTGAGGAGAAATCTCATATTCTCTACTACAGCAGAGTAGAGACAAATCCATAAGTATGGTTATTTTCTATTATTTTAAATAATTATATATATCATTAAAGTATGCATATTGGTTTTCTCCAAAATCCTGGTAGTATCGCTAATCCATTAATGAAAAATTAAGTGTGAAATTCAAAATAATGAACATGGTAAAGAAAATTAGTAAGAAATAACTATTGTAACCTCAGCATGCTAGCTAACTTAAATACCATATGTGCTACAAACCTTCATCCCTTATTGGTGCTTTTCATTCCCTCCACATGTTATTTGTTTGCATAATAAAAACATGAATTGTAATGAATTTTGACTTGCAAATAGATCCCAAGACGATGGACCTCATTATAAACTAGTTTTTTTATTTTTATTTTATTTTTTTTCATGCTCTGTGTGTGGGTGTGTGTGTGGATGTTCTTTTGTTGTTATTTTGTGTTGAAAATTTTGTTTAGAGAAAAATTAAGAATGCATGCGATACATTACATGAAAATTAATCCTGATTTGATTTTTTTTTCTTTTTTTTTTTTTTTAAGAAAACCATCGGTAATAGCATTGAACAATTTACTAACCAAAAAATGTAACAATTCACAACTCATGGAACTCAACCCCGTGAAGAACGTAAATCAGCAAACTGAAAAATTTTATAAGAGTGAATGCAACCCATACAAATAATTACTTTCACTCTTCCTCCAAGAAAACCAACCAAATTAAAAATGGTGTGTTTTGTCTCCACTGTCTGCAAGGCCCAATTGCCCAAGCCAACATGGAGTTTACAGTATAAAACACACAATTTCAGAGAAAAAAAGCCATCTAAATTTCAATAATTTAGAGGAAGATCTTCAAATCTTAGATAGATCATTTCTTTTCCTATTCACGTTGAACTTGCCTGTAATCTTGGCCAAGCAACCTGACCACCTTATACATCAAATTATTCTTATGAAAATACAAGAAATAAGGATATTCACATATTCTTTGGACAAATTTTATTGGAACATCTATCCCAACCTTATAAATCCTTGTTGAAAAAGAGGAAGATAAGTAAATACCCAAAAATTTTGAATCCACGTAAAAATAGATAAAATAATAAATGCACAATTTGAAAATAATAAGACTCAACTAGCTTATTAGAAATGAGGGATAAAGGTTGTAGAGAATAATCCTCGTCTCAAAAACTTTAAGCGAACACAAAAATGGTGAATTCAAATAGATAAAAAAAAAATTATATCACAAATACAATTTATTATACTGTAATAATATTTTATACTAATATTTTATATGAAATATAAAATATTTTATATATGGTATAAAAACACTTTGTGTCTATTTAAATTCACCAGTTTTGTGTTCACATAATCAGATTCTTTGGGTGTTTATGTTTCAGTGATGGGTGCAGTATTTCTTATTAATAGTACAGTATAATCTACATGTCTCTCATATAATAGACAAAAAAAAACAGAACGAAGAAAATGATGAGAATTAAAAAAGACAAAAAAAAAAAAAAAGGGAGAGCAAGTTGTAGACCTAACACATGGCACATAGAAATAAAAATTTATATTTTGTGGTAATTTGAAATAGTTGGAAATTGCCCTAAGACGTGCTTTAAATTGATCAGATTGGGGAGTACGATAAGTCAACCAATTTAACCATGTTTGGGATCCATGGCTTACAAGAATGGAAAAAAAAAATTCTTTTGAAGAGAAGAAATTTATAAAAGAGCGGAAACAAGAAAAATTTAGTGGGGAGTTAGGCAATAAAATTTATTTATTTGATAATTATATATATATATATATATATATATATTTTTTTTTAAGAGGGCCAAGCAGGGCAATTAAAAAAATTCATGTGACAACTTGACGAAGTTGTGGAGCACGATTTACAATTACAACTGACTTTGAAGATATAAATTACAAAAACTTTGCTCTGTTTACGCTCAAAGTGCATCTCAATGATCAAATTTTTTTGAGCATCCAGCTTAAGCAGAAATTGAGTTTCTCAGTTTCCCACTTAATTTTCCAGTTTTGATGATAATATGGTGGCAATTGTTTATAACAGATCAAAGGAGAAATTGAAGGGTTAAGAAAGAAAAAGAGAAATTTTAACAGAACAAAGGAGAACAGAGGGAGGAGAAGAGAGAAAATAGTAATTGAGAAAAGAGTATAATTTATATTAGATTTCTCATAACTGAATTTTTATGCATTGTTCACACACTCTTACCTTTTCATAATATTAGTCGTCCACCCTTACCCTCTCATATAATCTTCTCGACTGCAACTGGAAATAATAATAATAATAATAATAATAATAATAATAAAAGAATAATGCTCTAATGGCTCTTATTGCTTAATGGGGTAACAGGGCACTACTAAGTTTCACATGCCGTGGGCTGATTTTACTCTAAAGGGTGCAACTTGCCAATTTCTCATCAATATTCAGGGCAGATTTCTTGATTTTAACTCTTATATACTGGAATTCAAATATAAATTAAACTAGTAGAAAATACACCCCAACAAGAAAACACCCTATCTACTGTCCACACTATTGTTGCATTGCCATTCTGCCATTTTCCACAACAAAGCAGAGGACCAAAGTTATAAATATTATTGTTTTCTTTTATTTTAAATAATTATATATATATACATATATATCATGAAGAAATGCATTATCGGTTTTCTCCAAGATCTTACTAATATTACCAATATGTTGATGAGAAATTAAATGTAAAATTTAAGATAATGAGCAGGGTTAAGAGAAAAAAAAATTAATAAGAAAGAACTATTCTGTGTATGTGTTACAATTTCTTCATTCTTTATTGTTGCTTTTCATTCCTTGCTCATGTCCTATGATTGAATGGAAGGCATGAATTCTGATGAATGGTAACATGCAAAAGACATACACATATGCCGACACGATGGACTTCATTCACGAGATCACTCATAAATGCTTAATTTTATGTTTGGCCTCGTTTACCAACGATCAATTTTGTTTAGGGACAATTTTACTTTTGTACAATGTGATTTAAAAGAATTCATTCAAAGATTCAATTTCAAATTCATCAATTTAATATACTCTTTTTACTCTGTTGGTCACTCTAAATCTAATCCATTAAAATTTTATTAAATCTTTAAAGATGGGATCTACAATAAAATCAGATTTATGTTGAAAAAATACGCAATCTGTAATACTATAATTTTGTGATCTATTATATATTTTTATTTCAGAATAAATATGAGTTCAATAGAGTATTTTTTTATTGGAACATTCGAAAATAATTTTATTCTTGAAAATCATAATAAACTATATAAATATCTGAAAAATGTGATTCTTGTGGAAAAATTGCACGAACATAAGAAAGAAAACATTAGCATAAGAACAATGTTTTTCTAATAGTTTTGCTAATTCGCATGAATTCTCAAAGCTAAAAATGACTTATAGTATTTTATCAAGATGTTTTTGTAACAATCATTTTGATAAACCACATCGAATAAGAAATCTTAGTGAGCTAAAAATTATAAAAATTAGAGCAAGAATCATTTTTTTCTGATATTTTCACAAGTTACTATGATTTTCACAGATAAAATTTATTTTTCAAAAATTTTTTGTGCGTGTCTTCCAATAAAAATTATTCACTGATATTTTCACAAGTTACTATGGTTTTCAAAGGTAAAATTTATTTTTCAAAAACTTTTGTAATTGTCTTCCAATAAAAATTATTCAAATGAAATTATATAAAATCCATATTCATAATAGAATAAAGAATTAGAAAACTTTTGTGATATGAATCAAATTTCGCTAATATTTATCCAATCTATTATGATTTCTATACATAAAATTAATTTAAAATTTTACTGGAATTTTTATAGAATTGGCTCCAAAGTGATTAACACCTTCTTCATTGCATTGGAATTGGCTTTGGCTAAGTCCAATTTCAATTCTCATCCTAATTCTATTTTCAATTATCTTCAATGACCATCAATAAACGGCCTTGTAGGCTGGGGGGTCATTAGCCGAATAAATTTGATATATGTAGCGTCATTTAGAATTATTATTATTGACAGAATTGCGTAAAACAGATATAAAATCCAATTTCTTGAAATTGAAATTTCTAATTCTAGTTTTGTCGTCTGGTTTTCTATATAGAATTTGACTTGGAAGCTACACTTGCAATCTAAATTCTGAATTCCAGTTTTAATTGACTGAACCGAACCCAACAGAACCGATAGTACCAGGGCATCAAAATAATGAATATGAAAACAAATGTGTGAGAAGTCCAAGTAAATTCTCATCAAGCCACAGCGTCCAAAAGAGAGAATTTCCCTTCAATTTGTGGCCTCATTTACGAGGGCCTAGGCAAATAAAATTACGTGCAGAATGAAAGGTTTTTACTCATCCAAATGTAGTCAATGACTCAAGATCAACAACTTTACAAATTTGTGATTAATACTGTATTGTGAAACATGTTTCTTTCATTCAGCTGTTCCGACATCCAGCCTCGCTCAGGAAGGAAGTCTGGTAGTGTCCTAAATGGTTGGTGGTCACATTTTTGGACACTTCCTTAGTTTCTGTTGAAGGGTTGATGCACAGTGGATTTAAATTCTAATATCAATCTGGTCGACAGTCTGTATTTTGCATCCAGCAACCAGCACCTTATTGCAAAGCAGACAGCAGTCTGCGTGCCCTCGGCATGTCGGCACACAGTTTTCGCCTCATGATATTAGATGTGTATGTCCACCACCAACCTATCAACCCCAAAATCATCAACAATCATTGATTTTGCTTTCCACGAGCGGGTATGAGGTTCACCCTTGCTGTTGCCGATGCATACACTGTGAAAGATGTTGTGTGATATCACTCCAAGCTGCATATGCAAGTTTTTACAACTTTTAGGACGCTATTTATGTTTAACTACTTGCAGGAAGACAAAACTTGAAAAGAACAATGAAGATGACTGCTAAGACGAGGGGATTTACCTGGCAAGCTACGATAATCTGGCTCTATTCCATTGCCATTTATGTCCATGTGATTTGGGGTAACGTACTTCCCAACAGTGACAACAACCCCAGATCCATCATGAAGTTCAAAAACTGACTGAATCAAACCCTGAACAGGTTATTTTCGTAATATCAGAACTATTTAATATGTCAAATACTAATTGTCAGCAGTAAGCTCCATGGCATCAAACTAAAAAACTCAGATCATTGAACAACTGTCGGCTCCTAAATAAATGGAAGACAGCAAAGCAACTTATGAACCATCAAAAGAAATGTACTTATCCCAAAACCATGATGAAATAATTTGAGAAATGCCTCATTCACAAGCAATATTTAATATGGAAGTTGCATTGAACACAAGTAGAAATCAATGATTGAAAGTGAACATAGAAACACATAGACAGATCACTGCCACAGTATGATACCTTGCCAAAAGTCCTTTCCCCCACAAGTACAGCTCTACAGTTATCATGAAGGGCAGAGGCAACCTGAAATAAGAAACATGATTATGGTTCTGAACATCAAGCAACCAAGAAGTAGCAAAAATTTTCCATGATCTCTCACAATTTCACTTGCACTGGCGGTTTTGTTGTTCACCAAAACCTGCATTGAAAGTGGGTCATGCCTCAGTTGTAAAGAAAGTGCATAAGATCCTTTCAACCAAATATAGTCGAGCTATCAGCCATTCAACAAAGGTATACAAGACTCTAATGATTTGCCAAATGTTGCAAATAAGTCCAGCAGTGTATAAAGGTGCAAGCCAGAAATAAGGCTTATGATCAACTCAAGCCAGGCTATTGATGCCCAAGCTCCATGAACAATGCTGGTGAAAACCACCAATTATTACTTATTGAGGACTTTGCAAAGTCTGCACTGTCATTTCACCCATATTTAACTTGAATTAATGATAGAATTCTTCAGTCCATTGAGATCCTAATTTATTCACTGTTACAAATTATTACTGAGACACTTCACCAGTCATGCCTTCAACTATTTCAATTTGATCTGTTAAAACAGACATTTGAAGAAAACACAGAATTGAACTTGAGCTGGATGGTGTCCATGGCTGAGAGACAGTAAGGCAAAGTAAATCTGAACAAATGGCAAGCTGTATCAACTTCAAAGGGAGTTCAATGAAGCTAATGTTGAGCTTAACTAGATCATTTGCACTCTATCAAAATCAGCAACCAAACAAATGAAGTAAATGACCTGAGTCTCTTTTTGGACATTGTGCTTAGTTTGCACTATGCTTGAACCTGTGCTTAATTTCAAATTTAGGTTTATTAACTTTTGGCAGCATAAGCAGGGCCGCTAGCCACATCCTTATCCCATAAGCAACAAAATTACCCCATATAAATGTATAATCCCTAAGCATTGCTGCCAGAACATGGCGGCCATCAATTTTCGTAGTGAAAAGGATGAATCTTCAGTTATATACGAAACAAACTGAATCTTCACTGAATATAAGAGATGTAGGAGTACGTACAATGATTGGAGCTGTGAAAAGTGGTGCACCATCTGCAACGATAGTGTTTTGGTACTGGAGATCCTTTCCAACAGTGTTTATCACCTATTCATGCCCATGATCAAGGTAAATAACCACATTATGACAATTACTCCTAAGGCATTAAAAATTGATTCATTAAATGCCACAATCAAGAATGCATATGGCTAAGCTTAACAATTGAGACTCAACTAAACAAATAATTTATGATGTGGACCATGAGGTTCATGATTCAAAAGTAGCTTCATAACATGATGTCTTAAACCAAGAAGACTAGTTGCAGATACTGTGGCTGTGATCATTTTTCCATGGATGCCACAAATGATAGGTATGGCTCTCATCACAAAGGGGAGAATATATCTCACTGCAATTGAAAATCTAATTTGAAAAAGGAAACAACAAAATGAACAGGAAAAGAATTATTTGGCCAGCACATTGTGAGTAAACATACTGTTTCTCCTTTATTGAGGAAGAGCTTGGCAATTTCAATTCCAGCCTGAAACATGCAAAATGATATAATTAGACCAACAAGCATGGATAGAATATACCTTTGTACAAAACACATTATCATCTCTTTAACTATCAATTTGTTATACTTTTACATCACCTTATGAATAAACAAAAGTTATTTGGGAGGCATTATGTGATAGAAAGTACAGAAGATTTCACATTTTCACTTGTTCATAGGCATGAAGCATTTATAGATGTCTAGCCCTATAATCTTTTGCATATTACTTCTATCTGTGTAAATCCTTGACTAATGCGTAGCTGGTACATTGGAACCACTTGATCAGTCAAGCTCATCCACAAACCAAAAATTTCACATTGCTATTTCTCTCCTCCTTTCGGTTAACATAAGCTCCATTATGATGACTTCTCCCTGCAACTAGGTCAAATTACAGATACAGCTAAAACAGTCACCCATTGTCATATTATCTATTATTCTAATCTTAATAATTTAATGTCTTGGCCTTTTCTAATTGTTGCACATCTGAACTCTATAAATATAAATGTAAATTGATCCAAATGACCTGCACTAATCCACCAAGGTTATCTCTAAGATCCAGAATGAAATATGTTGCACCCATATCTTGAAGTCGATTCATTGCTGTAAAAACAACAGAAACGAAATTCAAGGTTATTCATTACAATTACCAAAGAGCCTTTCTTCTAGCTCTTCTTTCTGTTTGGTCAAAAATGAAAACAAGGCATGAGAAAGAAGAAAAGCATCAATGCAAAAAGCATCTCGCACTGAAAAAGATTGCAATGTGTCATTCCATAGTTTCCAATTTTCAACTTTGAATACATTTCTAAATTACTTTATGTTCCATAGTTTATTAAATCAAAAGGCAGTATGAAAAAGCAGGAAAGACACAAACTTTAACATTCTTCCTGTCAACTGTAAAGTTCAAAAAACATAATACATAAGAGAGGAAATATGGTCAAAAGTTCATATATCAGCAAGGCCATAAAATGACAATTAAATCGGAGGGGACAAAATTTAGCGTCACTTAAACAGGAAAACATTTACCAATTACCAAATCTTTTCTGGCCAATGCATTAAATTCTTTCAGGCGCATATACCCAACAGAAGTGGTGCCATTGTCAACTTGTTCCAACCGGTAAAGGACTGGTGTTCGAGCAACAACTTGCCTTTGAACTTCTAACAACTGGATAGGTCCACAGTTGCCATGCTTCACCTGTGATGAAGCAAAATATTTTCATCCCGAAGACAAAATAGAAAGGAAAATGCAAAATGCTGGCAGAGTAATATTCTTGATCACAGGTAACTTGTAAACCTTAATGGTGACGAATGTCTCATTTGGACCTTGTAGCAAAGATGATACTTCAAATGCAGATTTACCTCTGACATCCTCTCCATTAATGGCCAAGATTTCATCTCCCTATCAAGAGAAAATAAAATATAAATGTAATTAATCCATATGCTGCTTCTGAAGAAGACATGACACAGTTAGGCAAATAGAGATAACATCAACACAATAGGGTATACCGATTGAGATCACCAGGAAGCCTACTTCAAAATTCAGCTGGTATTATACTGCACCTTTGTTAGTGATTTGTTGATTGTTATATGCTGATTACCATTTTTCATAAATTACACACATATCTAATCACCAAGAAAAGAAATCCAATGAGTGTAACTCGTCAAGTATTACATACGAAGTAACATAAGATAAAATGTACCAACAACTATATTCAATATGTTGGTAACAGGCTGTTTATAAATTGACACTATAAATAGATAAACTTTCTGTCTCAATGTGTGAGGATCATGAGCCACAATGTCCATCACTAAATTAGATTAGAAGGAAGATACTGCATCTTGCTAAACGCTGATGAAACAGAACAAGTGTAAGCATGTTGCATCTATATATTCAGCTTTTTAGTTACCTGTCTCACACCAGCAATGTGGGCTGGTCCATCAAGTAAGAGTCCTAGTACTTTCAGTTTCACAACTCCATTCTCATCTGGAACTTCCCTAAGGTTTATTCCAATACCAGTCATGTCATACCTTGCCATCCTGGAGAACTTCCAACACAAATGCAAGCAACATATGCCATCTAATAAGAAAACTGAAATGCGGATAAGTAAAGGACATGTATGCAATGAAAAGAAGAATTGGATAAAAAAAGCCCAGGAACAATTAGAAGTTAAACAGTAGCTGCATTAGGTACTGGAACAATTTAGATGGTACAGACCAAACTTATTAGAAAGAGAGAGGATAATGCAAATAGTAAGAAAACTGTGAATGGGGTTTCACCCCTGCACAGGGGGGCTTCCTAACCGAAAATTACTGAGCTGCAAGTGGCTCTTACAGTCTCATGTCATCAATTAGCCTTCAAGATAAATAATCACAAACTGATATGTTTCTTTCCACTGTCATTCTTCAGTGTTCCATATGAGAATACGGCAGATAAAATCGAAGAGAGCAGATTTTCTTGCACCCCCAAGTTTTTAAAGATGATTTTAGACAACTTTGCAGCTACTTGGATAAATTGACCTTGATTAAACCAATTTTTTAAATCTGCAAATGCAATTGGCCTACTCCTTATAGGCTAAAATTTGAATTCGACAGTAAATTTATGTTTTCCAAAATGTATATGAACAGTAATCAATTAGTATGGAAAAACTTAAAAAGAGTTTTTAGAAATTGCTGCATTCCACACTTCTAGGGCGTACAGAGAACAACTAAAATAGTCTCTAGGCAATCACTCAACAGTTAAGCAACCAGCAAAGCACAACCTAGGAACAATTAGTACAGAAATAGATAAATAACCTCGGAAGGCGAAAGAAATCGAGTGTAGGGATCGCCCAAGCTAGCCAGCATCCTTTTAATAATATCGTGAGCCTTCGATCTCGTCTGTATCGAAGAGCTCAGAATGTCTTCCTTCTTCCGCTGCCAAGAATCCGGCGACCACCGGCGGCCACCAGCGGCGTTGAGGAAGCTGTCATTGACGATCTCCCAAGCTTCCTCCACGATTCCTTGGTTGCTCACCACCAGCGGCGCACTCTCGACGGCTATCCGTTCTCCTTCTCCCTCATTTTCGCGGCAATACTCGACGGAAGAAGTAGTAGGAGGAGATTGTACGGACGTAGGAGATGGAAGAGCGAGAGAGGAAGGGGAGGAGAGTAGGAGATTAAGAGAAACGGCTGCTCCTGTGACGGCGTTTAGTAACGCTTTCCTGGCGCAACAGTTGTTGTGAATTTTGTTGCCGTGGCTGTTGGTGATGCTGAAGGTAACTGCTGGTGGTGGTCGTAGCCGCGGTGGCGGCGGCGATGGGAAGAGGACCAACGTCGGCGTATGTTTGAATACTGAGGCCCTCATCTTTGGTCATCTCCAACTTCTTGTCGGTCTCATCTGATCAAATCGATGCCTTCGCTCCTTCTGCGGACCCCGCACCGTACTGTGACCCCCAGTCAAGTCTCGACCTCATACAAGAAAGCCCACCCAAGCAAGCGTTATGTAGGAAAACTTAGAATTAACTTTTGGTTTATTAATAATTGAACTCTTAATTTCAACAATCAAGAGTAAAATCCTAACGTTAACAAATCAAACGAAATAACCAACTTGATTTATTCGGGAGCTTTTATATATATATATATATAATTTCTGAAATAATCGTATTTTCATCGGTAGCATAAAAAGATTTTTTTTTTTTTCAATTTATGTGCCTCGTTCGAACATGATCCAAAATTATTGTCTTTTAGTTTATGCTAAACATCTCTTTACTTCTTTTTTTTTTATCTCTGCTTCTTCTTTTTTTTTAATAAATTCTTAATGAAAAAGGGGATGGAACATGAGAATTTAACATTCACATGAAACTGGCCATCATCGTCTAAACAATTATAACATGATAGCTTATGTCATTTGACTGAGATAGGAGTCAAATCTTGAGGAACAAGAAAATTGCTAAAACTGAAATTGAAGAAAATTATTAAAATTGAAATGTTAAAAGGTGGGATACTCTAGAGATGTTGGAGTAAACTATTAAATAGTTCTCGTGGCTATCTTGTATGGTAGAATTATAAAGAGGGGTAATTGAAAGAGGATCGTAATAGTTCTAATACGAAAGATTAAGTGCGGGCAAATATTAGAACATCAAAGATGAATGCATTGGGGGGAAATTTTATTATTAGTTAATTAGAAACATACAATTACTTGTGTGTTAACATACTGGAATTAGTGTATAATTCCTTATGGTTTATATCTTGCCTTGCTTTGCTTTAAAGTAAATGTGGTTTTCTGCCTTTTATTTTGATATGATCATGTTAGATACATGCCATTGCAATACATAAACCATGAGGTTAGTATAGAAGTTGAAGAAAGATATGGAAGGAGCTGGACACCGAGCTCTTTAATTTCTAGTTTTCGGGTCACCAAGATAGGCAAATGGTAATAAATAATGTGCCGTGAGTCTTTGATAAGCATGTGTTGATTCTCAAAGAGCTTAGGGGGATAAGCAACCATCGAAGGTCAAAATCTCTTTTGGGTACTTCTTTGGGTTAGAGCGCACAACCTCTCGCTGAATGCTATGTCCAAGTACATTGCAATAGCTTTAGAGAACCAGATTGGGAATTTTTATGAAGGTCGATGAGGATGGTTTGGGTCCACAGGGTGTAGATACTTGCATTTTTGGGTATTAATTGATGTTTACAATCCCCTTGTCAAAGGCATAACAATAAGACAATAGGGTGGAACTAAAGCCTAAATTAATCTGGGGGCCAAAAGAGTCCTCCTTTGACTCATAACCCTGAACTTTTGCCTCGATTGGCTTAAATTAATTTGACTCACAACCCTAAACTTTTTGACAAGGGGGTGGAAATTAAAAGAGGATTGTGGCTCATAATTGCAAAGAACAATAAAACAATGGGATATAGAACAAAAGCCTAGATCAGTTTGACTCACTACCCCAAATTTTTGCCTAAACCAAAATAAAATCATATTGGCACCTAAACCAAACCAATTGAATAAGTACATTAGACTATGCCTCATCCAGGTTCCCCGCCGTCGGTACCACTCGCCGCCTATCTTCGTTTCAGCCGTCTTCCGCCCTCCGCCTACCGCTAGGCCCTCCACTGTCGTCTTTCCTCATCCTCTGCCTATTGCCGCTGGCCACCGGTAAGAAAGCAAGGAATTTTGTTCAATAGTTATAAGGGTATTATTGTTATCTAAACCTAATTCAACAATTCAATCCAGAACGACTCAAAGCAAGAAATAGACTAATAACTCGTCCTACTCTATAATATCTTATCCTATATTATCTTGTTTGTCTAACAAATGCGTTCGAAAGGGCTAGGGGTTCATAAGAAATTAATCATTGAGCTCTATTTGATAAATAAAGGAATTTAACATGTTGTCGCATGTGAGATATTATTAGATAGATATAATGTGCATTTTTAATCCATGGACATCACATTTAATTATGCATCTTAATAACCATTTAAATTTATTATCAGCGTCACATATATGTGTGTATACATTGCGTCGAATCATTTGGACACGCCATCCATGTCATTCTAGTGTTAAGAAACCTTCGTAACATTTTCCATAGTCATTGAGGTATGACTCAAAAATTGAATCTTATTCTAATAAGCAAGAGACGCCAATCGTTTTGGGGTTCGATATATCTCTAAATTAAAGAAAGAAAGACAATAACAATTGAGATAATATGCATAATATTTTATTCAGGAGCACAAGTATCTTACTATTCTTGTGCTGATTGGAAATTAGGTTAACATGAGTTCAGATTTTAGCTTATTTTATTTAGTAATCAATTTTGATTGGAACATTGATGAAGAGGATGCCTTGGTTTCAGCCATATGTGCTTTTAGGCGTCCTTGAAGTGCCTCGAGCTTTGTCTTCATCTCTAAAAGCTCATCTAAATTCATCTCCTCGATTGGCTTGGGTTCTGCTAGTCCTTTCTCTTTTATCAGTTTCTTAAGGACTTTTCCTCTCTCTTTCTCAGCTTGAAGTTGTTTTAGGATCTGACCGTATTTGACTTCGAGCTCATTGATCTTGTGCTTCTCTTGACGGTCGATTTCGAGAACCTTTTTTTTATTGCTTTGATATACAAAATTTTCAACAACTTCAATATTAGGGTAGCCGAAGGAATATGGCTTACCTTCAGGGGAGAAAACAACTAAGGCAATTTGACAAGCGTATGAGCTAGCAAGCTCATAAGCTTCTTTGAGGAGTCCAATCCGGCATTTAGAGAAAGTTTTCTGCCCAGAGCTACTGCCTTTCACCTTTGCCATTTTGACCTTTTGCCGATTCAACATTATTGATGGATTCAACGGGAAAAGAAAAGATAAAAAAAAAAAAAAAGACATGAGTTGCTTCTTCCCGTGTGGATGAGTATAAATAGCCATTAAGTTACATATAAAGTCTAAATTGTAATTGGAATTGTAATCACGCAGAATGGGAAATAAAATAACTGAGTTCTATTACAATAAGCTAAAATTAAATTGAGGAAAATGAGGGACATTTAAAACATCTCACATTACGTCATGTAACCCACATATGAAAAAACAAAAAATAAAAAATAAAATCATCCATATCACTTTTAATATAAAAAATTTTAGTAAACTTTCACTATCCTTTGAATTAGGCAAAAACTCTTGGCCAAATGAAATTGAACCTGTCTCCAAAAGGGAAAAAATAAAATAAAATAAAATAAAATAAAATAAAAAATCTTACATTCCCATTGTTTAAGCTTTCACTTTCAAAATTATTTGTTTATGGTGCTTTTCCTTCCTGTTATGGTAAGCTCATAATCATATTTCCTTCATTTGCTATTATCATTAAGAATCCTTATCCTATGGTTTGTTACAATTTAATTCTTACCGAACCATACCAGATTATGCAGCAAAGTAACAGATGCTTATTTAATTCTACAGATTTTTCACTCTTTAGACGCTTTGTCTGTATTATATTTTGCATATAAAAACATTTACAAAACAAAAATTATAAATATGCAGCAGTATCTATCACAATAACATTTATTGTAATAAATAATATAATAGTTAAATAGAATGAGTCCCCTCTCACCTTAGAAATACATGATTTATAATGTCAGATATATTGAATGTAAGTCGATTTCAAATCATAAGGTAATTACATAAATTATTTTTACAAAATTTTCAAATTTTTCGATCTTAGTCTGTGTTGTCAAATTAGTGAGTTAGATGCCATTAGCATGATAGGTCATGCTATCCCTAAAATTTTTGGAGTTTAATTTGGTTCTCATCAAATTTTTCATTTCAATTTGCTAATATTAGCAAGATTGAGAAGTTAATGATGGAAAAAGTAGTGTAGAGGGAAGGGATTAGTAAATAAGGCATTTATAGGTGAATTAAATGAGTATATTAAATTGCTTGCAAATTAATAAGTCATGGTATTTTGATGATGTTTATAGAAGTTATGTGACTTCTCTCTCTAAAATGTGAAACGGTTCCACACTTTATGATAAGATTGTAATTATGTTTATTGTTTTAATATTTGTTATTGTCTTTAATTTGCATATTTTGCATGAAATTAAAGAATGAGGTGAAGTGTGGTAGAAGTATGAAGGTTGATCGGCTTAGATTGATTTTATTTTCACATCCAAAACAAGCTATTTTAACGGTAGTTTGGTTCATTTGACACTATAGTAAGTCAATATTTTATCAATATGAGTTATAACACGAACAACGATTGCAGTTTGAGGTGTGATAGTTTTAAGTGTTATTAAAAAGATATATTACAAATAAAACTTTGAGAATATAATACTCAATGGAGAATAAATAGTGTAAATTATAAATTTTAAGCTAAAATTGTAATACCTTGTGATCTAAGAAGTACCATGTAAAGATACTGAATTGTACCCTACAACGCAACGCCATCAACAATATACAGACCACATTATAATCATTCCGCTATTAACCTTATGCTCATCTGTGCTAGAACACACTTGTGTACATACGCTTCCACAAATGAGAAGTCATCCATGGAGCAAAGCTCACAAGCCCATAGAAATGTCTCAGTCAATACCCGCTACAATGCATCCGCTACTACCGCATATGGTCTTTCTTGTCGCACACTTCACTCTTGTACAAACCAGTATGTCAACTCTAACAAACACTTGCCTCTAATCTTTATCAATCGAATGTTTTAGGTGCACTATGGTGTTTCCCATATGCGACTTGACAAATTGATCCTCACTACTCTGCTCTTGTATTATCCCCCACACTGGCCTACCGTTCTTGTCAAGGATATTCCCAACTTGCTTACTTACCATCCTCATCGCTCTCACTATATTAAGAATCCTCATTAAATATCTGTCTAGGTTCCCACAATCTCTCCTAATCTAAACCTCTCGCACAACAATTTTTTTTTTCTTTTTATTTTCGCTTTAAATTGAATTGCTACATAAACGTCCTTAAGTCACTTTCTATCCTTCAACGTCTCATAAACCAACATAATCCTCATATTGCACTTTTTCTTCTTCTTCTTCTTCTTTTTCTTTTTGTTTTCAATATCTGCCTTAATTAAATAGGCACGGCGTAGGCCTTCAATTCTCCAACTTCCATTTCTTCCCTGTATATATCATCATTATCAATTTATTTCACTTTATTCTAACTCGTCTCGCTCGGAACATATTCATTGGCAAACCATTGGTAATCATGGCTGATACAACTATCTAAATTGTAGTCTCTTTTTCTTAAACCTTTATTCTCTAGCTAATTCACGCATCCAATTAATTAGCCACCTTATACTTTCTAGCTAAAAATATGTTTAAAACAAACCTCATTCAAGTTGCCTTTAATCTCTTCAATTTCAAGCAAAACACATATATTACTTCACAAGCACAAAACCATTTCTCAATTCTTTTACACTATTGGAGCTCAAAAGAAGATAATCAAATATATTTGCAAAGCAGTACTCTTGAATCTAGTTAAGAATTTAAGAATGTCAAAACTGATCATGTCGATCACCAGCAATTTGGGAAATATTACAAGTTATGGAAAAATTATGATAATTCAACAAGCAATTATAATATGCATTATATGTGTGAGGGGCTTAATTAGATCAAAATAATAAAATAAAATGAGTTGTTAGACCATACAAAGATGTACTAGTGAAAACAAAAAAAAAAAAAAACATTATTTTGAGACATGGTTGGGTACTACCTATATATGATACATATATATTATCAAAAGCTCTAGACCTAAAGGGTGAAAGGGGATGAAAACAAAACATTTATATCTAATCATATCTGTATATAAATATATATACATACATCACATTATGGCTAGCTAATCGACACGACCTAGTATCTCCCTCTTTATAGCCTAAGTGTATAATAAGCTCATAACAAATAAATATGATGTGCACATTACCTGTCACCCAATTTGGTAGTTAAGCATTGATAATGTCTAATTTGATATATATATTTATTTAAATTTAGTCTCGAGTTTGTGTTATTATTCTTATTTAAGTTTGATTTTTATGTAGAGTTTACATATTTTTATATTCTTTTATAGGAAAGGAAAAGGTAAATAATTTAAATCAATTTGGGTCATATAAAGGAAGAAATATAGATGGACGAGCAAAAATAAAATTAAAGAATCAAAAGGATGTGTCCTTATTAGATTTGGAGTTGTACTTGAAAAGAAGTCTTGTTCTAATTAGAAAACCAAATTCAATGAGAATTCTATACCATAATTAATTAAGCATTATTAGCATATTAAGCATAACTTTCACTTCAAATGTCCAAATTGATTGATTCTTATGTAAAAAAAAAAAAAAAAACCTAAGAGACAAAATTATAATTCTCTAATTTATGCTTAACTTTAACTTATTTTTTTAAAAAGCTCTTCCTTCTTAGATTAGTTATTTAAAAAAAACTTAATGTTAACTTATTTTAAATTACCAAGAATTATGATTAATATAATAGATAAGCAAAGGATTAACATTATTGAGTTAGCTAGTTAATTAATAAAGGAGAATCTGACATTATATGCAATACCTATTAATAAACCCTAAATCTAAGCTTGAATTGCAAAGTTTGAATTAAATGAAATCTAAGCTTTAGTCCCGTGACATTTATTGTATCTTCCTTTTAGAAATCTCTTCAATTTAAGAATTTAATTTACTTAATTAATTACTTAATTCAACATAAGTTAGACTAAAATTGTTTTAGTAATGAAGAATAATCTTCATTAGAATGATACTATACCTCATTTTACATTGCATAATTGATTAAGTATACTTACCTAAAAATAGTGCATAAATTATATATCAAAATTTTGGCACCATTGTAGAAAATTAATCATCTACCTATAAAGACTTATAATGTAGCTTAAGATAAAATTATTAATTTATTTTGTTAATTAGTTGCATCTAAGTTTTGTAGCTTTTATTTCATTTATTTTTGTAGCTTGGTTATTTTATTTATTTTTAATTTACTTTGTTCTAATTCTTTAGTATGGAGGCTTGTTAGTGTATGACCCACTTTAGTGGTGAACTCGGTATTTTTGACTCTAAGATTAAAAAGAAAAAACCATTAGAAAATCATTGAAGCAAAATCAAAAGACTATCATTGCATAAGAAGAGGAGACATAAATACACTGTACTTGGAAGGGTTGGCATGAAGCATTGTTAGGTGAGCAATTTAAGTTAACACCTTTAAGTTCAATCTGGGTATTATCTAAATGATTTAAACAAGTAGTCAATTTAATGGTTTACCTAGAGTTTTTCCAATTCTTGTATTGCTAACTTTCTTGAAATTTGTGGCACTTTTAATCAAAATGGTGTGAATAATGATGCTATTAAACTTAAATTATTTCCTTTTTCATCATATGACAAAGTAAAGAGTTAGCTTAACTCTTTTCCTTTAGGATTTATTGCTACATGAGATTCTATGATATAAAAAATTTTAGCTGGAATTTCCCCTCAATCTAAAACAATTAAGATTAGGAATGATATAGTTATTTTTGCTAATTTGACAATGAGTTATTATATAAGTCATGAGAAAGATTTAAGGATTTACTTAGGAAGTAACCTTACGGTGGTTGACCAAATTAGCTTTAAGTTCAAATTATTTACAATGATTTATACCTTTCTAACCATTATATGATTGATGTGGTTATAAAAAGTACCATTATAAGAAAAAATACTAGAAGAAGCTTATGATCTTTTAGAGTCGATGACTTCCAATAGCTATCGATAGCCTAATGAATGGTCTATTAAAAAGGAAGTTGGTTTTTATAGTATTGATTCATTTATTACTCTGTCTACACAAATTGCCTTTTTAAATAATAAATTGGATAAATTAAGATGATCAACAATAAGTATTTCATCTAAAGTACTATGTGAATTATGTGGTCAAATAGGTCATGCTAGTATAAAATATTAAATAGGAAATCCTTTTTCTTCTTTTTCTTCTTCTTATAAACATGTTAGTTTTGTTTCTTATGATGGTAGGTATAACTTCAATCTTTACTCTAATACTTA
Source organism: Bruguiera parviflora (assembly GCA_019804595.1). Taxonomy (NCBI): domain Eukaryota; kingdom Viridiplantae; phylum Streptophyta; class Magnoliopsida; order Malpighiales; family Rhizophoraceae; genus Bruguiera; species Bruguiera parviflora. The sequence goes on from CM034058.1 coordinate 6,288,519, forward strand.
TAATTCAAGACATTGAAATCATCCAAACTTTTCATAGAGTAATAATCAAACTAGATCACTTTTAAGCTTTCCACAACAAAATCAACAAAGCCATATTTAAAGGATTTGATAACTAAATTTATTAATAACATTGAAACTAAGTTCTAATGCTAAGAGGCATTTATCAAGAATTTGAAAACTCAAGTTAAACACTTACTACTATGTTTTAAAAAAAAGCTCTAAGAAGTTAACCTAGTAGTATTGAGAAGAATCTAAAGGAGTTATTGAAAGCTATCACCTTGAAAAGTAAAAAGGAGCTTGGAGAAGTAGAAAATTAAAAAGAGAATAAAGTAAGTTATGACTTAGAAGAAAAGACACCCCAAAGCCATTAGAATTAAATATGGGAAAGAGCATGAATGAGTCATAAAGGAAAGAAATAATAAAGAGCAACTTAAAAAGTTTTCAATAACCCTTATGTTAAAACTTTCAAGCTTATAATTCTTTTTTCTTAAAAATTTTTACAAATTAACTTGGATAAGTAATTTACTAAACTTTTAAAGGTGTTTAAAAAGTTGTATATCAACATTTCTTTTATGATGGTATTTTGCAAATATCAAATTATACAAAATTCTTAAAAGAGATCCTAATAAGCAAAAAATATGCCTAATCAAAAAATTTAGTAGTTGGTTCATTAAGGGTAATAAAACTTAGTTCATTTTACAAAGCTTATTCTCATTAGATTTTTTTAATGCTACCAACTATAATGCATTTAAACAATAAACGCAAGTAATTACAATCTTATCATTAAGTTGGTATCCACTTTACAGATTGGAGAGAGGTCACCTAACTTTTATAAATAATAACATTAAAATACCACACATTATTAATCAACAAATAATAAATAAATTTATTTAATGTAATTATAAAGTCTTTCTATATAGCCTCTTTCCCCTCTATATAAGTTTTTCTATTTCTTCAAAGGATTATTTTAGGATAAGAAAAATTCATAATCTTAAATAATACAATTATCGTTAATTTCTTAATTTAGCTAATATTAGTATACTACATTGAAAAATGTAATGAAGACTAAATTATCTATCATGTTAATGGCATCTAATTTATCAATTTTAACAACAAGATTAAGATCAAACAAATTGAAAAAATTTCAAAATAATTTATATAACTATTGTATTATATGAAATTATCTTTAAATTAATACTCTTAATATACTTGATATTATAAATAATGTATCTTTATGTTATAAAGGCATTCATTTTATTTGACCATACCATTATTTATCAAAGCAAATGTAATTACAATAAGTATTTCTACATGGAAATTTTCTTTGTGTTATACAAATACATATTTATCTATCTTTTTTTTTTTTTTTTGCTTTTGTAAATTTCATTATATACAAATTGTAATACAAACAAGATATGTTAAGAGTGAAAATCTAAGTAGAATTAACTAAGCATTTGCTAGTTTTCATAATAAAAAATGGTTTGGTAAGTATTAAATTGTACCTAACTAAAGAATAAGTATTAATAATAATAGTAGTAAATGAGAGAAATATGATTATGAGCTTTCTATAATAAGAGGAAAAGGGTCATAAATAACAAAAACGTAAAGCTTCCTTTTTTAGGAATAGATTTAGATTCATTAATAGTTTTTGACTAATTTGTAAGATAGTAAAAATTTACCAAGGCTTTTATGGTAAAAGTGATATGGTTGATTTATTTTATTTTATTTTTATTTTTCCTTTTTATATCATTTAACATGAGACATTTTAATTATAAAATGCAATACATCATTAAGAATAAAAATTTGTATGTCTTTTATAACACTAGATTTAATCTTAGTTTATTGTAATTTAATTATTATAGGGTATTGGTTATATGAAGAAATAATATTATAATGAAAATTAAAAAATTTAAATAATAAATTTTAACTTTAAATAAAAAAAAATTGTGTTACATTTCAATTCTTATTTATATTAATGATAAAAGTTACAAAGTAGAATTTGATTTCAATTTTGAATGGTACCTAATGACTACAAAGAAAATCTAATATTGATATTGAATTAAACTCAACATGTCATAAAATTAACCATTTAATTTACCATTATGATACAATTCCATTTATGATTTCAATTTTTTATTAAGCATAGTGGTTATTTATACTTATCCATACAAAAACAACTTATTTCTCATTGTTCCTTTTCCCCTCAAATTCATTAAAATATAGAAATAATGATGAATCGATAAAAGGCCAAAATGGCAATGGCAACAGTTAATAACTCTTGACAAAAAACTTTCTCTAAGTATTAGATAAAGACCTTTAAAAAGCTTATAAGCTTACTAGCTTATATACTTGTCAAATTGCTATTGTTATTTCTCTTTTGAAGGTAAGCCATATTCCTCTAACCACTCAAATGTTAAAGCAGTTATTGAAAAATATGTAAATCATAGCAATAACCACAAGGTTCTTGAAATTGTTCCTTAAAGGAAGGATATGATCAATAAGCTCAATGCAAAACATTGATTAAGTCCTAAAATTACTTTAGGCTAAAAAAGAGAGGGGAAAAGTCCTTGAAAGATGATAAAAGAAGAAGGGCTTTCAAAAGTTAAGTTAACCAAAGAGATGAATTTGGATGAGCTAAAGGCACTCCAAGGATGCCAAAAAGAACACATAGCTAAAACAAAGGCATCCTTTTCATTAGTCCTCCAATCAAAAGAGACTTCTTAAAATGTGTCAAAGAAGCCCTTAATTATTAGGCTTCTAACTAAAATAAGCTAAAAACTTAACTTATATTAACCCCATTTATAATGAGTACAATAATATATGATAGTTTTACTTTTAAATAAAATAATCTACATAATATCTTAATTGTTCTTATCTTTCTTTCTTTAATTATGAGATTTATTTTATCCCAAAATGTGTGACATTGAGATTATGAAGTACTAATACTTCTAAAATCAATTTTGTCCATATTAATTACAATACTTAACTAACACATATCAAAAGCACCAAAATGTATCAAGTAAAAAAATAATAATAAAGAAATTTGGATAAAAGTTCCATTCCTTAATATATATGTTAGACTATTGTTATTAGTCCATAAGATATAATATCAAACATATATAAAAAAATTCAAATTTTAGAATTCTTAAATGTTATGGAGATTTTTTTTTCACATAAACATATTAATAATAGTTTATTGGTAAAAATAATAGTCAATAAATTTCTTTTATTCTAATAATTATATTGGATATGTTAAGTCATAATTGATAACATCATGTTTTTTAAAATTCTTAACATTATATTAATTAAAAATAGTTATTTTTCTAAATCATATATATATATATATATATATCCTTTTTTAAAAGTATTTGTCATTGTGTCTCAATCTTTAAATTAATGTCCCTATATTATAACTCAACGATTAAGAAAAATGTGACATGGATAAAGATTTTTTTGAAACATAATTAACATAGGCAATATGCTAATGTACTCATATATTTAAAAATTATAAATGTATAATTAATAGTTTTAGATGCATGATACTAATAGTAAGTTCATATACTCCCTTAAATGCATAATAAAAAAATAAAATTATGAATATAAGTATGTAAAAAAAAAGCATATTTGAACTTTTTAGGCAAATTTAGTTAAAATTAACAAATAAAACCTATTTGACAATAGGTAAAATAAATGCATTTGAGTTAAAAATAAATATACATCTATTAAATAATATCTCATTTGTAATAACAAAATAACTTATTTTGTTTACATAATAGACCTTTATTCTTTTTAAAACTCTAATCCTTTTATGGATAGTTTGTTTGTATATGAATCATGTAAACTTAGCATTATAAGGTGTATAAATAAGAATTACTTTAATTACAAACATTAGGTATATCCTAAAAAACATGTTACAAACCACTTTTATACTTGTATGGTCTTTTTAGCATATTAATTGATTATCAAAAATCATAAGGGTAAGGTTAAGGGCAAGATATAAACAATTTGAAAATAATGTTAAAGTTAAAGAATAAAATCCAACTTTTTTCCATCTAATTAGTTTTAATCTTGGTATTAGACTATTAAGAAAAACTAATTTTTAGTGGCTTTCCTCATTATAATATGAATTACTAACTAACAAAAAAAATCAAAGGTGTAAATTATATATTTATTACATTGCAAAAAAAATTGCTCAGAATATTAGGTCACTGTACTATGTTTAAGATTATGTGAAATTGCTTGTTTTGAGGAATTTTATAAACTTATATTTAATTTTGGCATAAGTCATCCATTGTTGCATAGTGATCATATTTAAAGATAAAAATGAGGACAATAAATAAAGATAATAATAAAAATAGTTAATAGTAAATAACAATAAACAAAGATGACAATGATAATGATAAATATAATAAATATAAAGGTAAAGATAAAGATCAATAATGATAAAGATAAAAGATAACAATAAATAAAATTATATGAGAAAGGTAAAAGATCAATGTGAATAAGAAAAATAACAATAAATAATGATAAAACCAAGATAATATTAAATGAAAATAAAGATAAAGGAAAAAGTAAATAACAAGCTTGTTGACTTCTTACTTTCTACTATGAGTTTCTTTTAGGGGATTGTTTGCTTTCTATTAACTTCTTTGCCTGTAACTTGCTTCTTCTATTGTATTGTAAGATTTTTGTTTGTGTTATTGGTCCTATGTTTTCCTTCTTTATTTACTTCTTGCTAACATTGCATTATATGCTTTCTTTGCTATTGCTTGGTGTCCTTTCAATGATTATTACCACTTTTATTTATAGTAGTATAAAAAGGCTTAGTTGTGTAATTACTTTGTTCCATTTTTTACTAAGGAAACCACTTAAGCACTTAAGGAGCTAAAATCATAGCAAATTGTGATTAATTGAGCAACTTTGGATTGTGATTGACTATATGAGATTAAATGGTGGGTTTTAATCCCTTTTAAGAATTTGTTTTGATTAAATTTCATTAAATTTTGACTTATTTTTATTAAATTTAGGTAGGTTGTTTAAGCTAGGCTTTCTTTTGTTATGCTGTTAGCTGGAGCAAAGTAATGGGCTAAGATAGTAAACTAAGGATACATAAAGTAAGGTTGGAAATGGACTAAAGATATAAGTTAGATCAAATAGGACCAATATAGATATATTAAACTATAATTTGTAATTATGTATGCTCTAGTAAATAATATATACAGGGCCTTTGTACTTATAAAATAGACTTAATGTAACAAAGATGGACTATTTGTAATCACGATGGTTTAATAAGACATACAATGAATGATAAGCCAAAAGATGGGTCAAAACTTATGTATTAAAATGGCTTCCAAAGGGCTAAACTTAATCTTATAAGCAAATTAAAGCATGAGATGGTAATGTGTCATAAGCTGTTATTTGCCTTTTGTTGCATTATTGATAAGAAGGATAATTCATGTAAGGTGCCAATAAGCCCTAACTGGCCCCATAATACTTAATATGCCTCTTTTTGAACCGAACTGATAAAAAATTTTCCTTTCTATGGCTAACACATTACCTTTTAGGCCCTACATATGTACCCTATTTGGATTATTCTTTTGACCATATGATAATACCTAAACTTAACTATAAATACTTTATGAATGTGATTTCTAATATAGGTATTAATTATTTCTTCATTTATCAACTATTATCTTATCACAACCTAGTTGACTTAAACATTATAGTGCTAATATTAGGCCTTGGCTCAACACCTTTTAGCCTCCCCTTTTCTTGTAGGTCAAAGATTTAATCTGACTTTATCATCTTATATGCACTTAAGCCCTTTTTAACTTGACTTTATCAAAATCCTTGCTTGATTAGTTGATTTATTTAGACAAATACACTTATATACAACTAAAAAAATAAGAAAAGATAGTTGACAAATGAAACTTTAAATAATAAATAGTTGAACAAGAAAGAATAGGTACAACTTGAGTTTTTAGATGCTCAATTTTTATCTTAATATTGAGTACTTAAATGGGTATAACTTGAGTTTTAAATGTTCAAATTAGGTGATTCAAAAGTTTGAATTTAAGTGCATATTTAAGCCTACATTTGTTATAAAGAGACTTAGACTCAAATTAGTTGTTTAATAGTTCAAAAATTTTAGAGAATTTATTATAAAATCTATCATAAGTTGGACTAAGTTAGTCTCAATTTTTAACTCATAACTTAGATTTTGGACCTTTGTTTTAGGCGAAACTTAATGCATTAGAAAAATTAGAAAATTAAAAAGGACTACAACTTTTATGAAATGGTCAAATATTAATTTTGATTATATCTAATCTAAAATCGATTTGAAAGTAAATACAAGAATTCTTAAAAATTAAGAAAACTTTAATTTTTAAGGGTTTGTTGATAATTGTTGTGTACATTTTTTACGATATAAGTACCATCTTTTGGACGTAAAAAGAAAAGACATGGCCAAAGAATAAAATAATCATTTTAAAAGGAATTCTTTGTTTTTTAACATACATAATCAAACTCTTCAACAATTTTAGAAAATTTTGAAACTTTTGATATTTCAATGGTATAAGTTATTCTAGTATGTTGTCTTTTTTTTTTCTTATAAAATTATTTTAATTATTTTAATTTAATGGTTAAATGATTTTTTATTTAATTAATTTGGTTACCCTATTGAATTAATTAAATGAATATCAATTATTAAAATTAGGAATTGTGATCCATTTTTATTCTCTTCCTAACTAATGAGTAGTTAATAACAATAAGGGATTATAAACAATTTTTTATTTTATTTTTATGAATAACTAAATGCAAGTTAAACAATTTAAACTTGTGTAATGATCGCTTATATTAACTAATTTTCTTAGTTCTAAAGGTTACCATTATATTATTTAAAAAAACTTATTATAAAAGTATAATAACTACAATATAAGTATATAATTTGTTTTGTTTAGTAGATAGTTAAGGAAAAATTCAAATAACAGGGTTTGTTATTATTTAGAGTTGATAATTTTATTAGAATTGAGATAATATTGTGGGTAATTAAAATCATTGAATACCATAATTATGAATAAAATTAAAATTAGACTTTTAATATTTGATTTTTCTATAATTTATTTTGTTTATTTTATTTATTACAAAATTAGAATTCAACTTTATACTTAATTATGTTAATATCCTTAATTTTTAATTAATTAGTAATAAATTGATTACGCTCTTATGGGATTAACTCTTATTTACACTATCTATTGTTAAATAATTGAGAGTATGATATTAAATTTTGGGTACTTTGATGACACCTACCACTATTAAATGCATTTTAATACTTTCCTAATAAATCCATTTTGAAATTAATATTTTGAATAAGGATATGGTTCTCTTTCTTATAAATAATTTTCAAATCTATAACAATTTCCCAACCCAAGCTATTCATACTTCTATCACCCCGAATTGTTTTTTGTAATCTCTAAACAAGCTTTTGCAATGGAAAAGCAAAAGAACACTCAAAAAACACAAAAACCTGTGATTAAATGTATTGAAAATAGCAATAACAAGTTTACTTCATTTTCCAAGCGAAGGTTCAGCATATATAAAAAGGTAAGCGAATTGGTTGCCTTAACTAATGCTGAAATTGCTTTTGGAGTGTTTTCTCCCTCCAATAAGGCTTATGCCTTTGGCCACCCTTCTATCAAAGTAGTTACAAATCGTTTCTTAGATGAAGATTTAGAATCAAATGACTTAGCACAATTTATTTTAGACACACAACAGAGTTCAAGGATCCATGAGCTAACTCAACAATATAATGAGGCAGCCAATCAATTGGATTTAGAGAAGCAAAAAGGCAAGGAGCTTCAACAAAAGCTGAAAGGAAAGCATACACCATGTTGGTGGAGTGCAAACATTGAGGAGCTTGATATGGAACAACTTCTTCAAATGCTTGCTAATCTCGAGGAAGCTGAAAATAAATTATGGCAAAGTTTGGCTAAAAGTGGAGGTGATTCCACCTCAACTCCCCTTATGAATTATCCATAAAGAAGTAATATTATTGATTATGCTTCCTTTAGTAGAAACCATATAGTAGTTTCTTCATGATATACAATTATAATATCCTGTAATATCGTGATTTCCTTCTTTTATCGAAAAAAAAAAATAATTATGCACTAAACTTGGAATCCGTTCTATGGAATCCATTTTTATTAATTATGCACTAAACAATTAACCATTTTTATTAATAAATAAAAATCTAAATGTTATTATCTATGGAATCCAATCTACATTTTATTTGTGAAAGAAGAAATGTATATTGTTTATAAATCTAAAAGGCGTATATACTTAGCTAGTTCATGTGCAAAAGGGAATATGGTTACATATTAAAAATCTGACTTATTATAGTAAGTTATTTAATAAAAGAAAATAACTTGATAACTATAGTTACAAAAATGTTGAATAAATTACCAAAAAAACTTTAAAATTTCATAAGGTAAATGACAAAGGAATCCTTTAATCCTTTATTTATAACACAAAGAAGAGGAAAATAAGTTATGAATATTGTGGTTTAGTTTAAGCCTTAACTCTAACATTGTAAAGAATTTATTTAGTAAGATGAAAGTAAATTGTAAAAAATAAAAGAATTATTCTCAACTTGCTTAGCTTGCAATATATTTATATTTAAATTGTATACAACAAATTTAGAAGGTATAAAATTGGCTAACCTAATCGTTTATTTACCTATAAATTTTACATATTCTTTTATAATTCAAATAATGTACCAAGATTTTATTAATTCGTTACTAAAAACAATAAGAAAATTAATAATAAAACTTTAATCTTGAATTTAATTAAGATCAATTAAATAAAATTTTTTTATGATTCTTATCTATTATGAACTTAATTTCATTAGAAGTACTATTATTCTAAATCTTTCTAACTAAATATTTCAAACAAATCTTAATTTTTTTTTCTTCCTTTATTCTCATTATCTACTCAAATTATATTCTACCTCTTATTTAGAGCATTTAAATGTCTATATTGGATTTGTCAAAATTAATAAAAAGATTATCCTTTAACTTTCCTACAATTAAAAATATGTCTATTTTGCTATTAATGCTACATTTATTATTCAATCCCTCTTAAGGTAATTAGAAATCTATAAAGTATTATAATGTTTATCATATTTAATTTTGGAAAAGTTTCTAAACAATATAAAACTCACTACTATACAACATATTAGTTCGGTCACTTATTTAGTAGGATTCACACTTTAACTCCATTAGAATTTTAAGGTCTCTCAAAATGTTAATTACATACTCTCTTTCAGCTTTTTATCTCTTGTTTTATGAAAAACATTTTCCTACATACTCATATCCCTCTCAATAATAAGGCTAAAGTAACAAAATTGTAATATTAATGAACTAAATACCATTTAATCTAATAATATATCCTATCTCACTTCACCATTATTAAAATTAAAATGTCTTTATCTTATTTTTGTGTGATTCAACATAAAATCCTTAAATTCTAGTGAATTTTCTTGTAATTTTAATTTAGGATCTAATCCACTATATGTTTGGTCTATATAAATGAAATCATTTAGACAAAAAAGAAAAACAACATGGGAGACCATCTTAAATGTCCTATGATCCATTTATAACACCAAAAATAAAAAGTGATTTAAAAGAGACAATTGATGTAAACTAATCTACTTGGCATAAATCTAGATTAATCGTCTAAGACAAACAATATTTGACATGCATTTTTCAATTATTCTTTCATATAATCAATTTAATGTTATAATAGTCAAAGCAATCGTAAATGTACCCTTAGTGATGTGAAGTAAAAATAAGAATCTTTGTGATTGATACAAATTCTCATAATTTAGAAAATGTACATATATATTTATTATTAATGAATCTAAAAGTCAAACTGTGGTAATATGTTAATGATCTAATTTACCTACTTTAAGGTTGTGTTGTAAATACATAGTAGTTGGTATGGTAAAAATTGTATGTTTATAAATTAAAATCAAACTTATTATGGTGAGTTATTCAATATGTATAACCAGACAAATAACTCTATTTATTTAAGAATTTATAAATAGATAATAAAAAACTATACTTTTTAACAATCTTAATGTCTAACAATATAAACTTTAGAATATAAAGTCTCGAATTTACTTATTGAAAGGAAAATTGATTAATATAATGGGTGGATATTATCTCGCTACTTTATAGCTTACAATATAGCAAATCTCTTAATGGTTAAAAAAATCATTACAAAGGTTTACAACTAATTGACTCAACCTTTGTTATTCTCATTAATATCTCATACCTTATAATTTGTAATATATTAATAAGCTATTGATTTTTTTTGAAAATATTACAACTTTTAAATAAGAATAACATTGAAATTAGAGTTCTTTTTCGCATATTACAATTCTCATAATGGATAGTATTTACATGCATATAGTCATTAGTCTTTTAATATCATTACATTAAAACTTATGCTTAATGAGTAAAAAAAGAAAAAAAATGAAATTTATGTAGTTAAATTTATATAAATTTTGTTAATTTCACTTATTAGCTATGAAGTTCTAAAAAGACATCATGCAAGTAAGCATTAAGAAATATTCATTAGTTGTTGATAAAACATTTAGAAAACTATTTATGGATACATTCATACATAAGCAAATATGATGTTATATAATTTTTATTTTCTTTAGCACCCAAATACTAATAAGTACACAAAAAGGCACTTATAACCATGTCCAAAATATTATGTTCAAAAATAAGTTTCTTTTTGAGAGAAAAAATAATAATGCATTAATTAATATTGCATAAGTGATGAAAGTATGCAAAAATGAAATATAGTGAAAAATTGGTTTGTTGAGTGACAAAGTATTTAAGAACACAATGAATAGGTTTAAATTTTAAATGTCATTTTTATATATAATTTAATTTAATTTTGATATGATCATTAAATTTGTTATAGCTTAAACTATAGAAACCATCAAAGTTCTTAAAGTTATAATAGAAATTCTTCTTGTTAACAACTATTTTGTTAGATCTTCATTATCATCAACTTAAATTTCCTTTAAACTTTTTAAACATTTTTTGATATAGGGTCAATTACATAAGGATGAAGTCTAGTTTTACAAAAAATAAATAAAATACAAGAACAAAAAAGAAAACAAAGAATCATAAAAAAAGGTACATAACTTAATGGCCTAACCAAAGTATAATTGCTTTTCCCAATCACATCAAAAAGCTTAATATATCATCTCAATTGTTCTAGTAGGCTCTTAACATAATAGGCCTACATACCATCACTAAGCCTTTTAATTTAATCCAATAATTAATAATTGTTTCACCCAATTATAACATGACCTAAGTAAGTTACATCGTATGAAAGTTGGGATTCCTAATCATGAGATGTATTTGAAAAAAAAAAACATGGCCTCGATAAAATAACACATATGTAGTAATATAACAATAAAAGAGAGAAGAGGGTGCATTGACAAAAAGAGTAAAGAGAGAAAATTCATTAGTAATATTAACAATAAATAGAAGTCATAACTTTATAGAGGAATAATTCAACACATTCACTAACATCAAAGTTTTTTTCTCCGAGTGCAAAGGATAAGCTCCCAATAGAAACCCCTTAGAGTTCAAATAACTTAAAAGTAAGGAAAATGAGAGACCAAAGATGATTTATCTTAAAAGAGTTCTTTGCAATTTAGTACTCAAAAAAAGGCCTAAGAGGGCTCTAACATTAAGAATAAAACCAACTTCAACAGTAAAAAACCAAAGAAAAAAGAAATTAGGTATATAAATAATTTTATTTTAGTTTATATGAAAGTATGAAAATGCTTGGTTGTAAACTAATATGCTTTGTATTTATGTTGGTAGGAGAATTAATAAATAAGTAGTAGGATATAAATAGAAGTTTTATTTTTAATTATAAGAGTAATTTGCATTCATTCCCAAATCATTGTTAGAAAACCTAAACTTAATCCATGGAAATTGCCCTTAATAAGTGAAAAAAGCTACTATCAAACTAGGCCAAGTTAAGTTCTCTCAGCATTGCTAAAGCCTACTGAAAAGGAAAATAATAAGAAACCTAAACAAGAAACAAAACTAAACAAAAAGAGACAAACACTAAAGCCTAAAGACTTCAAAACCAAAGCCTTAGGCTAAGCACAATAACCTAAATGAAAATCTATATGCCTAAAGCTTAAAGCCTTAAGCTAAGCCTAAAAACATTTGCATAAATATAAAAATATAAGACAAAGCCTAAATTTTTTAACTTAAAAATGAATCCTTGCTTAAGTTGTAAGTCAAACTAAACCCAAAGCCTAGGCTTAAGAACTCAAAAATACAACAAACTTATGCCCACCAAACTAAAAACTTAGTATAAATAACTTTACATGAATCCTAATCCAACCCACTAACAGAATCTAATTTATCAAACAAGTAGATTTCATATCAAACGCAAAATTGCAATCTAATCAATCAAAGACCCATAATAGACCAAGAGACATGAAGTCTCAAAACACTAAAAAAAACAAAAAAATGTTATCAATCTTTACAAGTAACCTCAAAATTAAGAACTCAAAACCTTAAGAATATAAAACACAAAATCCAAATATAAGACAATAACAAATTTAAAAATAACCCTAAAACATTAACTAAGAAACAATTACACCATTGAAAACCTAAATTTAAGCACATAACACAAAATCCTTAAAACCTCAACATAGTTCACATAACATATATAAGAGACAACACCTAATCACAATGTTAGAAACTCTAAACTCTCCATAGATCCTAAAAAGATCATTACACAGCTTAAACTAAAAACTAAACCTTAATTTGGCTCAATTTTAGAAAGCAAACGAGGAATAGGTCAAGCAAGTAAAGTTTTGCGAGAGCTCAACAAAATTAAGGGGTAAAAAATAAGAGATAGTTAAGGTTAGCCTAACTAAAGGAATTTATACCTTATTAAAAGATATTGTTTTTAAGATAAGTGAACTAAATGTTTAGGTCTTTTAACCTTCCCATTATATATGGCTAAAGGCCCTCATATTTATATCAATTCACTTAAGTTGAAGGCCTAAATGCATACCCTAACTATTTATTAACTAAAATAAGTTAGGTTTAACTTTAAGCCTTAAAGTAAACTTTAGACAAATAAGTCTAATTTTGTAATTTCTAATGCTCATCATAAAAATTCATTGAATCAACTCATTAATTCAACCATTATGATCATCATTTCTTGAATCATTTTCGTTCAATTACATAGCTTGTTATGGCCATTATATTTCAAATTAAATTTGCTTAAATAAAAGCTCAAACATATGATTTCCAACTAATTTTCAATTTAATTTTGTTAGGCTAAAGAGTTATATTGAATTCTCTTTAGTCATTTAATTTTTAAAATATTTTTTACCAACAAAAGAGTCATAGCCAATCCTCCACAACTATTTCATAATTCAATTCTCTTAAGTAAAAGAACATTAGCCAATTCTTTATAATAATTTCAAATTTAATTTTTATAAGCAGAAGAATCCTAATCTTGTCAAATCATTTTCTATTTTGACTTCCTCAAGTAGTATAGCCCTAGCTTATGCCTTTTAATGAATTAACTTCAAAGGAAAAAGAGCTCTAGCAAATCCTCTTAAATGATTTTTTATTTAAATTTTTATAGAAAGCTTAGCCTTAGCTAATCCTCTTTAATAAATTTCAAATTAGTTCTACATTTGGTAAAACCCTGATACCTCACTAAGCTAAATTTAATTTTAATTTCTCTAGGCAAGAGAGCCTTTTTAGTCTTTTTTTTTTATCAATTTCAACTTCTCCTAGGCAAAGAGACCTTACAAATCCTTTATAATCAAGTTTTTAATGTATTCACATAAATGGAAGAGTCCTATCCAAATCTCTCTAATGTTTAATCTTAAATTTAATTTTCATTAGTGCGATAACCCTAATGAATCCTTTTCAATAAATCATTTTAAATTTAGTTTGCTTGAGTGGAAAAGCTTATTTGCAAGTCTATTTTAATTTTCATTTTAAATTTTAATTCACACAAGAAGGAAATAACCTATAATCAATTTTCAATTTACTTTCCTTAAGCTAATGCTATGCAATCAAATTTTCAACATGATTTTTACGACTAGGAGAGCCCTAACTTTTTCTCTTTAGTTTTCCAATTTTAATTTGATTTCCATGTGTAAGAGATTTTTTTGTGAATTCTCTCTAAATTCTATTTTCAATTTTAATTTTCTTAAGACAAAAAATTCTAAGTTAATCCATTCCAAGTATAAATTTCAATTCTTACAAGAAAAGGCCCTTATTAATTCTCTCAAAGCCAAATTTAAATTTCAATACCATAAGGTAGAAGAGCTCAAGCAAATATTATTTATTTTTTAACTTTAAATTAAATTACTTTTAGGCAAGACAAACTAAGGTAATCCTCTTTTATTCCAATTTTAAATAATTAGGATGGTAATGAAAATCTCCTATCAAAAATCGTAACAATAGTATAAGTTGCATTGATGCAACATTGAATGCCTATACAAGCAGTCAATATCTAAAGTGTAAATCCTATGGTTGTTATCTTTAATATCATATTTGACATTCAGTTTATCAAGCATCAATTTTTAGAGTTAAGAGCCTTTAGTAAAACTTGTTAAAGCCAACCTATACATTATATGATAATTTCATAGGGCATTTCATAAAGTTTATGTTGAATTTAGTCAAGAAATTATAGCAACAGTTAGATTTCATTTAATTAAAATTAAAGACAAATGGGACAAAAAGAAAAAAATCTATTGGATTATGATGTGCTAGTGAACAATTCCCTATTAATGCAAAATAAGGAAAAGTCCAATAGGCATGTGTCTTAAGCTCATTAATCCTAAAGCCTTACTAGTTTAAACTTTGTGTCAATTTTCTCATTAAAGTGACAAAGTAGTCCTTTGGAAGTATAGCTATAATATGGTGTCCTAGGGTCTTGTTTAAGTTTAAGAGCTTAACATTATAATTGATGACATTTCAAGAGCAAGAAGGATGACATGAAGTGGATAATGCTAATTTCCAAATATATTAAAAAGTTTTACATAAAAAGCTCAAGGGAATAAAATTCCTAATAATATTGTGGAAAAATCCCTTAATGCCAATCACAAGGTAAATCATTTACAAAAAGAATACAAAGTATAAGAAAGTGGTGATTAAAAATGAGGCTATAAACATCGACAAAAAAAAGGAAGGGAAAAAAAAAACAAAGAAACAACTTGTCTTTGCTTAATAAGATATGAAGAAAGTGGAAAGTGACCTTACTTGATTTTTTATGCATGATAAATTTAGAGGATAAACGTTCTTAGTTGATAACATATAATGTAGTCCACCCATAAAGGAAAAAAAATCAAAATATAAAGGTCAAAATGAGTCTTGTTCTCCTAAAATTAAGATGAATATTGTCCTTAATGTGAAAAAAAAACAAAAAAGAATAAAAACAATACTCCCCTTTCTTGCTATGGCCAAATCTTTCATCCCTTTAAAGGAAGAGTATCTCCATTTGTAATTCTCCATAATAGTTATATGACCTACAAAACAAATTAATCTTAAAGCAAACCATTAATGCAAAAAACAAATCTAAAATAAACTTAAACCAAAACTATGATGGTTTATCTCCCAACAAGCACGTTTTTATAATCAATAATTTTACTATAATATCTCAATTCTCAAGAATCCCTTAAAAAAATGGTAAAAAATAAAGACATCATGGATATCTAAAAAGTATCATGTCCTTTGCATAATCCAAAAGGCATCCATCTAATGCAAAAGTATCATAAGGATAAGTAAATGTTATTTTCTCTTGATACATAAGTGTAATTAAAATTTAAAGATAACCTCAATAACCATCTGGAAAACAATAATACTCATATCTTGCAAGTCTTTGAATCATTTGGTCAATAAAGAAAAGAAAGAAATGGTCTTTTCCAATGGTTTCATCAAACTTTTTATAGTCTATGCACACTTTTTATCCTATTATTGTCTTAGTCAAAATCAATTCACTATGGTCATTCTTTACTAATATTATCCTACCTTTCTTAGGTTGTACTTCTTAAACAAATAGAGTTATCTAATTGTTTATTCATATTTAATAGCTTACCATAGCAAATTTCGATTCTAATGTGTAGTCATACTATTTTTAGCATACCGACTACCAAGTATTTTTGGCACAAATAGCAATAGGTAAATTAAATCATTAGCATAATGTCATAGTTTGACTTTCAGATTCATAAATAATATATTAAAATGTACATTCCCTACATTATGAGAGCTAGTATTTAAAAAGTGATTCTTATTTCAACTTTACAACAATAAGGTCATATCTAAGAAAAAAATGTGATCTATACATAATTTCATTGATCTAAAGAAAGCACATGATAGATTTTTAGCAAGTGTTATGGTGAGTAAATAATAAGAAAATTATTTTCACATTGTTCAATAATTTAGTTAGGGGCATGTATGTACGTGCAATATATCATGCAAGGGCAATAATGGCAAGACAAAGAACTTCTCTATCACTATTAGTCTGCACCAACATCCTATTTTAAGTTGCTTTATATTTGTCCTTGTTCTAAATGAATGATAGGTCATTGAGGATAATCTTACATATTATATGCTACTTGTAAATGATATCATTTTGATAGAACAAACATAGAATGGATTAGTTTGTAAATTAAAATTATAAGTCAAGACCTTAAAATCTATTGGTTTTAGGTTGCTTATGCAAAAACAAGATATATTCATTTTAATTTTAGTAATGGGGATGTGAGATAGGATGTACAATTAAACTAGATAATATTAATTCCCTCAATGTTCCATCATTTAGGACTCATTTATTCAAAGGGATAGAAATATATAGGAAAATGTTCTTCATAGAAAGAGAGATAAAGCAGCATATGATTAGAGTTATGTGTGACATCAAAATTGTAATTATGTTAAAGTGTACATCCTATTAAATAGTGATCAAACTAGTGATATTATATAGTAATGAGTGTTATATTATTTAGAAACATGTCCAAGAAATGAGCACGACAGAGGTTAGAACACTTAAATGGATTTCTGTTCACTCTTGGAGTATTAAACAATGAATGTAGCATTATAGCAAATTAGGTATATGTCCGATTGGAAATAAGCTAAGGGATGAGGTTCCTGCTGATTTTGGCGTATCCAACTATATAGATGCTTCAATTAATAGGGGAAATACAATCCAAAGAGGAAGAAGAGAATAAAGGAAGAAAATATACATTTAGTAAAGATTAAAAACAATTACACCTTACATCAAATTTAATTCATAATAGATAAAAATTAGGGGAAATTTTTCATATAGTTAATCTCAATTAAATTTTATTATTAATTTTCTTCTTTTTGTTTGTAACAAATTAATAGAAAGTTGGTATTTTTTTGAAATATATAAGAATATGAGATATTAATAAGAAAATTAAAATTGAGTTAGTCAGTTTTACATCTTTTAAATTTTTTTATGCAGTTAGCATGTATGTTACGTTGCAAGCTAAGCAAGTTAAGGATAAATTTTCACTTTCTACAATTTACTTTCTTCTCATCAATGGATTCTTTGCAATTTTAGAGTTTGGGGCTAAAAATAGTACTACAAGATTCCTAACTTATTTTTATTTTCTGTTTTTTTTTTATTTTATTTTTTTGCTACAGGTGAAGGATCAAATATTTCTTTTGTGATTTGCCCAGTGGGATTTTTAAACTGTTTTGGTAATCTATTCAATATAGTTATCTATTTATTTTCTTATATTGAATAACTTACCATAGGAAGTTGGATTCCACGGGTGATGACGTTTAGATTTTCATTTTTTAATAAAAATAAAAATTTTGATTAGCTATGTGTCTTTTAAATAATTATAAGATTGAAAATTTGTCATTAATTAATTTCTTAAGTGTTTTTTCTTATTGATATTTTAATTATTGGGCACTCCTTAATTTGTCCTAATTGTTACCATTAATATAATTTGCTATTGTTACAAGGGTTGTTTTATACGGCTTGACTTCGTTATTGCTCCTTTCTTGTAATCAACCCTTGGCTGGATAGAGGGAATCGAACCTTCATCTTATAAATGATCAAGAGATAACTTTTTGCCCCTTAATTTGAATTAAATATTTTACTATGTATCATGACAGAAGGAATATATACATATCAAAAAGTGTTCTAAGTTCAGTGCAAAATTTATTGTTTTGCTCGAAATAAGAAGGAAATCACGATGTAGCGAGATAATACAATTACATAAGTTATGTGTTCTTTAGTAAGCATCTTGAATATGAGACTCCACTTGAAATGATCATGACTTTATTTATCACAAGAAAGAACACGGATTTGGGTAATAAACATCCATGACTTTAAAAATTTCTATTTTCATTTCAGGCAGAGGTTAAAAGGAAAAACAAATAAAATATTAATTTCAACTGTAATTTTCCCTCAATATGGAGATGTTCTTAGAAATTGCATGAACATATCTAGAATTAGGATAATTTGCACCAAGGCAAATCTAGGACTGTTCTAATTGGAATGAGATGTAAAATGATTTGACTAGTAGGAATCCATGACAAGATTGTTTGAATTGGAGGCAAAATTATTGCTAAACTGTGAAGCATCTATGGAAGACAATTTGCATGGGATATAAAATGATTATCTTTGTTATTTTGACAAGAAAATAATGAAGAAACTAGTATAGGGTTTCCAGAATAGCAAGCATAACCAATAATATTTCTTGTTTTTACGGGTGAGGCACGATAGGATTTGAGGTAGAAGCTCCTCCACTTTTGGCCAAACTTTCCCATAATTTGTTTTCGGCTGCCTTAAGATTAGCACGCATTTGAAGGAGTTGTTCCATGTCAAGCTCCTCAATGTTGGCACTCCACCAACCTGGTGTATGCTTACCTTTCAACTTTCGTTGAAGCTCCTTGCCTCTTTGCTTCTCTGAATCCAATTGATCGGCTGCATCATTGTATTGTTGAGTTAGTTCTTGGATCCTTGAACTCTGGTGTGCGTCCACGGTAGATTGTGTAATGCCATTCGATGCTAAATCTTGGCCAAAGAAGCAATTTGCAACTGCTTCGATAGAAGGATGGCCAAAGGTATAAGCCTTACCGGAGGGGGAAAGCACTCCAAAAACTATTTCAGCACCAGTTAAGGCAACCAATTCATTTGCTTTTTTATATATGCCAAATCTACGCTTTGAGAAGGCAATTTGCCTGCTACTGGTCTTTTCAATTTTTTTAATCTCAAGTGTTTGTCTTCCTTTAGTTTTCTTCTGGTTTTCCATTGCAGAAACTTGTTTAGAGATTACAGAAAGCAAAAGGGGTGATAGAAGTATGAATAGCTTGGGTTGGGAATTTGTTATAAATTTGGAAAGTATTTATAAGGAGGAGAATCATAACCATGTTCAAAATAATATGTTCAAAAAGGACCTATTGGGGAAATTATTAAAGTTCATTTAATAGCATTTGTGTATGCCATTTAGAATAATAAATTATAATGCAATGTTTACATGTTTATAAATAAACAATTTAAGAATGCCTCAAAGATGTTGACTGTTTATGTTTCTTTGGCACTTAAATATTAGTAAATACATGAATGGAGAACTCTTTAATAATGCAAAATATTAGTTTTACAATAAGTTTCTCAAGGAAAATAACAAAGTGTATTAAATAGAATTTGTGAAACTTATCAAGTTATATAATAATAAAATATAGTATAAAATTGGTCTATCAAATATTAAAAGGGTTTTAGAATTTTAAAATTTAATTAACTCTGTTAGTATTATTAAAAATTTAATTAATTTTGATATTATTATTATTTATTAATTAATTAATTAATTATAAAAAAGTTTTTGATTTTATTAATTTAAAAATAAAACTCAATATTAATTAAAACATATACACGATAATATAAATATTATATTTTTATATAATAAAAAATATATAATTTTATTCAAAATACTTAAATTATATTAAAATGAATTCAATTAACCTAATTGTTATTCAAATACTTTATACACTACAAATTCAGCTTAACTTTAATATAAGGTACCCCTAAAATTACGAGTTTAAATTTTAATTATTACATTCATTAGATAACTATAATTTCCATGCTTACAATAGTAGAGATCTTCTTAGTTTCAACCTTCATAGAATTATACGAGAAGATTTTCTAAGGGTAGTATTGCTATAATGCTGTCGGCTTGGATGTGCAATGCTCTACTTACATATCATTTTCTTTACTAATAAAAACAAGTGAAACATACCCAATCTATATTAGCCAATTAGATTTTATTTGGCCCCATTATATTTATCATTTTTCTTCTAAATGGTACGTTTAAATAATTAATTCAACACATACCTTGTTAGCACATTATTGGTTGCACCCCTTTTCACAACGATGCCATAAAAGACTAGACCCAAAAAAAAAGGCCCAATTGGTTGCTTTCAATGCCTTATTATTGTTGAGGCTTGGACCACCCGCATGTAATACGGTCTTGAACATATTCAAACAAGAAAGTAATCTGGTATCAAAAAATAAAAAACATAAAGTTCAAATAGGGAACATCATCATAAGGATAGAAATGAAAATTAGACAAACTAAAAACTAAGCCAATATTTAACAATTTGAATGAACAAAACATAAATTGGGAGATATTTTCAATTAATTTTTTGATTTACATAAGGGTGTCATGTGGTCTAGTGACAGAATTATTTGAACCCTAATTGTTAAATATAGAGTTCAAACACTAGTTTCTAAATTCAAAAAGCAAAGGATAGTCAAGATATGCCTAAAGTGGATTCATATAATGCTGATAATTGTGATGCAATTAATTAGTTCTTCTTTATTTAGAGTTATTAATTGACCTTAGCATTAATTAGACGAGATAAAACCTAAGCCAATTTTACTTGGACTATTTTCAATATAACAGTGGCAGAGCAAAGTTTTTTTTTTTCCCCTAAATGATTCTCTTTCAAAATAAGCAAAATGAGGAAAAAGTTATGTAAAGAAAAGGGGCTAGTAAGGAGAGGTATGGTATTTTTGTTTATGGCGATTAGGTGACTTCTTTCTCCAATATCTCAAGTCGTTACAAACCTTTATGATAAGATTGTAATTAGGTGTTGCCATTGTAATATTTATTAGGGTTGATATACAAATAAATTCTAAATTTTTCGTTATATCATAATTGTAGCATGACCTTTATAAAATAACAAAACATGTCCTCAGGATTTGTTGGTCAATGGTCACAAATTGAGCATGTTGTTTACAGGATATGTGGTATTTAATTTCGAATTTAGATAAGTATCCTGTAAAATACAAAAAAAAAAAAAAAAAAATAAAAAACCACCCAGGGAATGAAAAATTTTGCGCCCCCCCCCCCACAAGGTGTCTCGTCTATCACCTCTCCCCCTCCACCGCCCAAGCAACAATGTAAGGACAAACAGGTAGCCTAAGGTTTCTTGACTCTATTTCGATGGAGTGAATTGTAAGGAATGAATCATAAAATGTAATATGTTCTTTAGTATCTATAATGTCTGGGAAGAAGCAAAGGTGGAATTGGCAGTTATGTCCTGGGGAGAGAAATCTGAGAAGTGGTTTGGAGGATGGCTGGTTGACTAGTTCTCTATGTCATGGGAAGCATTTGTCAATAATATTTGTATGAAGTTTAGTAACAGTAAATTTGTTGGTATGGTAGAAGAATTCGACAAATGACGACTGAATCCATTTGGGAGCATCAAGAGAAATTCTAGTAGCTAAGAGCATTGAAGAAAAGTGTCAATCCCAATCTTACAGAGCGCACATGGTTTTTTATTTTTGGGGGGGGGGGTTACAATACAAAGGAGGCTAAAAGGTTAAGAAATAATAACAGAATCACTAGAATTCAAACACAGGATATAAGAGTTTTCAACAAAAGTGTTTCAACAAGTTGTATGGTTAACTATAGATTCAGTTTAATTCCGATTGATTTTGTTGAGTAATTCGAAATTTTCAGTTTTTACAAACTCTCCTAATTTTAATTTTGAATATTGGCTTAATTTCCATTGACTTAAAATTCCGTCCTAAATGCTCTGAAATGTGTATGGCAATTTTTCCCGGCTAGACGTTTCTTTCTTTTTTTTTTTTTTTTTTTTTTGTTTTTTTCGGAGAACTGGCTAATTTTATGTCGGGCTTAGTTTCCATTGAATTAGGCTAGACCATTTTGGTATTTGTTTATGTTATTTTCCATGAAAAGAGATGCAATCAACATTATGGTAACAAGGCAGACCTCATTACTTTCAGAAGTAACATGTTGAGTTAATTGTTTAAATGTATTTTGTAAAATAAAGAATGACAAAAATAAAAGGCCAAATAAAATCTAATGCGCCAATGTAGATTGTGTATATTTCACTTGTTTTTATTAACAAGAAAAATGATATGCAAGTAGGCAGCTGTGCATTAAAATAGGAAAAATTATACCAATTATGTCGATACACATTTAGAGGAACTTCCATTATCACTCTTTTGAGGTTGAAACATAGAAGCCCCTATCAAAATGTCCTTTTGTTATCAAAATTAAATCATATGTAATAAATGAAATTTTAAACATGGTCCTGGTGCCCCTTTAGTGTATTTATCAATATTCCGAGTGCTTTCATAAGGGTTACTCGCATAATGTCCTCTTCATGTTTCTTAGCTCATAAGAAAACTTAACTAGCATTATATCAAAGTTCAACCAGATGAATGCCCCTTTTCTATGTTTGCTTACAAAGTATGTGCGTGTATCAGGTTTCACTTCAATGATCTTAAAAGACTGATTATCTGTCCATTATGACAATTTAATATGTAAAAGAAGTGTGATTTTAATCTTAGTTTTTGATTGAAAATTTTATTTTTCTTCGAATAAATTAATAGTAAACTGATGATTTTACAAATTATGAGGCATGAGATATCTGCAAGAAAAAAAAAAAAAAAAAGAAACAAAATACAAAATACAAAATACAAAAGTTTGAGTTGACCACCTTGAAACCTTCTTGACGATGTTTAAGCCATTAAGAGATTCCAATGGCGAATCCAACAAAACTTTATAGTGGAACAACTTTATATATACGAATACAATAATAAAAATAATAGTGGAAACGAATAAAAATACCTATATAGTCATGTAACCATTTAAATTTTATATGATTACACTAATAATTTTTTATGATGTTTGTTAAAAAAATAAATTAGTAAGTGTAAAAACGAATCCAATAATGAATATACAATATGGTTTTACTTTTTATTAATTTTCTTAGTGTTTATTATTTATAATATATTTATTAAAACATAAAAATATTTTTTTGAAGAAAGAATTATATCAAATATTTATAAGGATATTATTCATAGCTATACCTATTTTAATTATCCCATCAAAGGTAATTTTAAATATAAAATAAGTTAGTTACACATCTTGCCTTATACTTTATTATCTTATGCTAGCATATCTTATATTATCTTCTTTGTACAACAAACACACAAATAGAGCACATTGTTGTCTTGTTCACTGAACAATTTAAGAACATTCCCAATAGGTTGACTGCTTAAGTTTCATTTATTACATCTCATATGCTTTTTTTTAGGATAGTTACATCTTGGGATGTTTTCAACTGTAGAGTTCTTATAAGTTTCAACCTTATATAGTTATAATGGAAGTTTTTATATATGCATATGGCCATGACTAGTATGGTGTTCCCCGCCTAGATGTGCAATAGCCTCTGCCTATATACCGTTTTCCTTGTAAATAGAAACAAGAGAAATATCCACAACTTAAATTAGTGCACTAGATTTTATTTAACCCTTCGTTTTTTGTATTTTATTTTTGCTTCTACATGACACATTTAAACAATTCATCGGTTGCGTTACTTCTTAAAAAATAATGAGGCACCCATTTATAATCAAATTTATTGTCTTAAAATTATTCGTATATAAGAGTAACTAGATAACCAAAAAGAAGGAAAACAGGTCCATATATATTTGAGGACATTTAAAACTTAAATTTAATTAGAATGATAAAAGTTATACCATCAATTATTCAACAAGTTTCTTGATTTTATCAGTTGTTTCATGAAGACTAATGAATTTTAACCCTTCCACAAAATGTATGTAAACACATTTTAATTCTAACAATTATTATAGAGTCAATTACATTTTCTTCCTTTAGAGTCATTAATTAATCTAAGCATTAATTCGGCATTTGAAACAGATAGGTAGTTAATTCATAAACTATATTCAAATTAATAAATAGCTTAATGAAATTTAAGGTTGCAAATCTCACATATAAAATCAATGCTTTTATTTCAAAATTCCATAAGCACATTATAGCATTAGAATTATTTAACTAAATCGCATATTCGCAAACAAATTAACTAGTTCCAAAGCCTTTTTTTTAATATATATATTTCGAAATTTATACTTGGCAAAGGAGATAAGCCTGTTATTGTCTCTTTCATTCCTTTTAATCTCAATTTTCATTTTCTTTTGTTTTCATGTTTTCCATGCAAAAATATGGATGGAGATTATGAGAGGCGATTGAATTAAAACGGGCTTCTTAATGGGCCTGCTGAACTGCCAAGACGTGCTGGAGAGATGCCTGCTGTGTGAATGGGCCAACCGAGTGGGGAGGGCAGTTGGGCCTACTGTCCTCACCCGTTTTATTTTTATTTTTATTTTTATGTTGGTGCAATTTCTGTATATCTGCCTTTGTAATTTGTAATGGATTTCATGAGGATGATATAGGCTTTTAAGGCCCATGTATTGTTGTAATCTTAAAAATCCGTGGTTATAACAGTTATTGACCTTGTTTGCATTTCCCTTAAAGCCAAATGAAATGATTAGGCCAAGGCCCATTTGCTCCAACCTTAGGTGCAAAGCCCATTTAGAAATCCGCCCTTTGCCGCCCAACCCATATGCAAAGGGTACCGAGGAGTGACTTAGGCCCAACAAAATAGGCGGTGAGACAAAGCTGGGCCGCAAGGGATTAGCCGTTTTGATTTGTTGGAAAGTGTCTTACGTTAACATCGTCATCTCCATTGCTCTTGTATTGTGCTCTTGTGTTCCATCATATTTTCTTCTTAAAGTGGTACTTATGGATGTGAATGAAAGTAGGAAACCCGAGTACACAGTTTTGGACTAGGTTTATTTAGTGGGTTTCGGTTGTATATTATTCTAAGGTAGTGGATTAGCTCCTGTTTTTTATCAACAGATCTGCGTTTGCTTATGTGTTTTGTGTGCACTGCTCATGTATTTCAGGGAGAGATTCAGGAAACATACCATTTGAATTTCCTTTTTGGGTAGAAATAAATAATCATAGTAATAATAATAATAATGAGTATCCACCGATGAAGACTTCGTTGCAAGGAATGAAGAATGCAGAACTTACTCCATACGCATTTTTGCAGTTGTGATTGAACCAACTAATTAGCTACCTAAATTAACCAACTTTTGTAAGACAAGCTGGCTTGGATATGTGCCTCGTTCCCATCTGCGGGATTTTCCTGACAAATGAAGGCAGAGATTGGTAAATCCGTCTGAACTGGAAACATTTGGGTGGCTCCAACTGACTTGGTTGGAATCTACAAAAATGGGCAGGCTGATCCCATGTTGCAGATTTTAAGCTACAAGATGCATCGTGACAACTGATTCTAATATAACTCAACTGTTTGGTAACCTTAAACCTAAACAGTTCGAGGTTAAACCCAGTTGCAAGTCGTGAACTGCATACAGCACAACACGGTGGAGCTAGAGGAGAAGACTGACCTACATGGAGGGGAAAGGCTGGAGGTCAGTCGGAGCAAGCAGCCAGCCATATGCAGCTGACCTAGAAACTCAGAGCAACTTAGAGAGCACATAAGGAAGAGAGAAACAATAGGGGGACTAAGTTGCAGGAGCACAGAAAGGGTAAAGGTTTGAACAAGAAGAACTCAAATCAGTTCAACCAACAAGTCCACTAGGGCCTACTCATAACCAGATATGAAAATTGTGAAGTCCCAAATAGATAGACTTGTATAAGATTAATATTATACCACTAAACGAAATGATAAACCACTAATCTGTTGAGTTATTGTATGATAGCATTACCAATTGTTGATATTCTAAAGGCTCTAAAGAGCTGGAAGGATAAAAGGAGTATTAGTTGTTTATCCAATTGACACTTTCTTTTCTCTGGCAATCTTTGATATAAGCAAAGAGGCAAATATATGAATCAAATGTAGTTGGGAGTATTACATTGTCATATTTCAGTAAAACAATTATACGCAACAGTTTGATGTAGTTTCTGGTGCATCTTAACTTCCATTTAAGTTACTATGACTACACAAGATCCTCTTCCAAAAATAGACAGATGAAATATCTTCCACATCAGACTTAATGCAGAACACATAGCCAGTAGTTAGTGATGATGTGTGTAAATGCAGTAATACCATGCAGGTATACACAGATAACGTTGCTGCCATGATGCTGTTATTGGGATCAGAATCGGAAAGCTATGGTGAGCCACTGTCATCTTATTCTTCTGTATCTCTCTCCCCTACCTTCCCACCCATATCAGAAAAAAGGACCTTTTCCATTTTGTCTATTCAATCTTGTGTAGATTTACCATTTGTATCCAAGCTAACATTTTCATGCCATAATATGATATGTGGCTGACATATTTCCTTTCCTTTCACTGTTAAGGCAAGGTGGATTGACAATGTGTTGTGTGACACTGAAAGCAGCTCTGAATTTATCTGCTACCCACTGTTTAATAACATAGCTTACATATTTTGCCAGCACTGCTATGCTTGAAAATGAGAAGAGTTAGATTTAAGAGTGCTTCATTTGAAATGTAGAAAGTAAAATCATTTAGAGATCTCCTTTCTCGTCAGAGATTAGTTTCTCTAGGAATCAATCAAGAATAAAAAGAAGCGGTTATTGCAGTCAGTTAAATCACGATACAATACTTTGATTAAGAGCTTGGGCATAATTCATGTACCATAACAAGTCAAGTCAGCTATTGTCCCCCTTGCCCCAGTGGTCCAAAATCTTTGAGTGGCCATACCTGGGAAAGAAAAAGGCCAAAAGGTTATGGAAGCATAGTTTTAAAGTTAAACTGTTCGGTGAAATAACATAGCCAAAATAGAAAAATGAAAAAAGAAAACTGCGGTAGTTCATTCACGAAGGAGTACTTGGTCCATTTCTTCATCAAATTAAAACATTATGACTGGAAGTTGTTATCTAAGTGAATGGCTAGTTCAAGTAACGCAACTCTACCAGCATTAGAAAATCAATGCTGCTCCAAAATTCAGAAAGAACAAGAGAATGCTGGTAAAAGTGTCATGTTGTAATGTGTGATTGTTGCTAAGGCCATTATTTTCAGTGCTTTAGCATCCTTCCACCCATTACAACTAGACTGGTAAATCTGACATCAATCAAACCATAGTCTACTATTGATACTAAGGTTTCTACTTAAGAAGACAATGGCAAAAGATTTTGTTCATTGGCATCTAGGTTTCAGTTCAGCATTCGGCTTTTGACTTTTGCTTTCTGAAATGTAATAAGTGACCAAATTTTCATTTGTATTGTCAAGAAACTCGACAGTATCACATTATGCAATTTGATTTTAATTAAGAAAAAATTAGTTTGTGTTTTAAAAGAAAGTAAATGCTTTCATTTCTGCTTTTCACAAATGAAGCAATTAACAGATAAGCAGGATACCCTTTTCTTTATTTGTCTTTCGTTTTTTCTTGGCAATTTCCTACACTTACAAGATAATAATGAACTGGCCTTATGCATACACATTTTCCAGAAAATATAGCCTGTCTTATATCAATAGGCATCATTTAAAAGGCTAATTATGAATGTTCTACATCAACAATGCTCAATCACATCAAATAAAAAAATAAAACAATCCGTGCTACCCTTGGCTGAACCAAATGGATCAATGATGGCTAAATCTGTGATGTGCCAATGAACTATGCAATGTGAAACATGAGCACACCTTAGCAGC
Source organism: Bruguiera parviflora (assembly GCA_019804595.1). Lineage (NCBI taxonomy): Eukaryota > Viridiplantae > Streptophyta > Magnoliopsida > Malpighiales > Rhizophoraceae > Bruguiera > Bruguiera parviflora. Next base: position 6,316,600 of record CM034058.1, read on the forward strand.
ATTTGCTATAGCTAACAAATATGCTCCAGGAACAATAAAATTAACCTTCAAGATCAGTAAAAGCTAAGCTAAAGAAGGGCATAAGCTTACCCTCCAAATTGCTTTTGCATGAAGAAGGCTATAAGGAACCGGCCCAAAGTCCCTTGAATCACGCGAATTATACATGTGATCTCCTTGTATCCAAATATGCCCCTTTGGAATCTGAGAAAGTAAGGGTGAGCAGGAGCCATTCTTAGCTAAACAAAAACCTAGTTACTCACATCAAAGAAGGAAAACTGAAGAAAAAACACTAGCTCAAGCTAAATCAAAGACTAGCAACAGAAAGCAGGATGCAGAAACCAATGAAGAAGACCAGCAGCAAGGCAGAAAAAACAAATATGGAGAATAAAGGCAAAAACAAATTAGTGCAAATTCCACAATATAAATAATAAGTAGAAAAAGAAAAGATATTCAAACCCCTTTATGCAACACAGGAAAAAAAGCTAAAACAACTACAAAATGCTGAACACCACGAACCAGAAACCAAGCAATCAATTGAACCAATTCAACAATCTCTGAAGACCCAAGTTCAATAATAATAATAATAATAGTAGTAGTAGTAGTAATAATAAAATGAAAAGAAAAGAAAATAAATAAATAAAACAAAGAAATTTAATGAGAAATTACCACAACAGTCTCACATCTCTCGCTCTTCCGGGGGTCAACAACGAAGGTAACACTATCACCCTCCGTGGCCATCAGACGCTTGGTCACAATCTTCCTGGGATTCTCCGGAGACCGTACGACAACGATGTCGCCAGGACCCACTTTACCTAATCGATGAGAAATCCGCTCAACCAGGATGATATCACCGGTAAGGTTCAGGGTCGGAAGCATACTGGGTCCGTAGGTCTGCAACACACCCGATCAAACCCCACCAACAAAAGACACCAACGTTGTCAATTTTTCCGGTATATCAAGAAATCATACACAGAAACGAACATGAAAAGAGACATGCAAACGTACGATAGATAGATTGATAGATAGATAGATAGATAGATGGGGAGTTACTAACTTACGAGAGCAAGAGTGCATAGATAGGTGTTGGTGACGTGGAGGCAGCAGAGGAATTTGGTGACTAGGAAGGTTACGTCCGCCGCTTCCCTCGCAATGCTGCTCCATTGCCTCAGATTCCTCATCTCTCTCCTCTCTGTTCTAGGTTTGGGTTTTAGTTTATATGCCTCTTTACACCACAATATTACAGTTTTATTATTATTATTATTATTATTATTATTACTTATTTATTTATTATTATTTTTATCTTTATTTTAACGAAGAACTTTATTTATTTTATTTATTTATTTATGCTAAACAGACTTAATGGGTCGGGCCATTCGGTTTAATTCATTTGGGTTAAGCCCATTTGGTCTCAAAAATTAAATCACTTTTTTTTTGAAAAAAAATTAAAAATATAAATAATACTCATAATTTTATTAAAATAAATTTAAAATAGTTGCGATCCATGAAATTTAACCATTAACCTCATCAAATGGACATCCATTGATTAATAAGTATTGAAGTGTTTGTTTTCCTTTGCCTTTTCTCCAAAAGTAAGGAAAAAATAAATACAAAAAGAAACTTTTTTTAGGCATTCACATTAAATATTTTAAATTTTATTTTTTTGCAAGAAGACATTAATCGGTCTTTAATGAAAAAAAAACACTTTCTCTTTTTTTATTGTAGTTGTCTTATTTTTTATTATTTGTGATGACTGATTCAATTTATTATATCTCTTATCAGAGTATTAAATTTTATAATTTAAAAAAATAAAAAAATATTTTTTATGTATCAAAATTAATAATAATAAGTTTAGTCCAAACCAAAGTCATAATAAATTTTTGAATGAATTTTAAATATAAAGTATAAACCATCTTCTTATTATCAGGAACATAGACCATATAAACACTTAGCATAAAAATATGAAGTATATAAACCATTAGTTTGGGCTGAATTCGTTTAATATGTACAGGTTGGGCTTGGGCTAATTCGAGAGCATAATTTCTCCATGGCAGAAGAAATTTCGCACAATTTTTTAAGAATACAAAACCCGTGTGGTTTTTTTTTTTTTTTTTTTCATAAACATTTTAATTAATTGAGAAAATAAACAATTTTCTTCTCTTTTTTCATTAATGCAAAAGAAAATGAACGTTTTTATCAAGTAAATTAGTTAGAGTGAAATGGTCCTGGAGTACCATCTTGGGCCAACCATCTTTGATCTCTATCTAGTAAGAAGCTAGCCGCCTATCTCTCATCTCTAATATACAGATAATACAGATAATAGACCACTAAAGAGATGGCAAGGGTGAGGATACTTACCAATACCTAGGAGAAATATTTGGACCTAGGTGACATTTAGATAATTATATAAATATTTGTAATTTTATTAAACAAGAAAATGTCACACAGTAATAAAATTAGTATATACAATAATATAAATATTATATTTTCATATAATAATAAATATTTAAATATAATAAAATTATACAACTACTGATAAAGTTGTATTAAACTAAATTACTGCTGCTGCTAAAATTCTAATAAACTCATACTTTGATTAACACCAACCGCTCAAACAGACTTTGAGTTCAAGTGATGAGGATTAAATATATCTGAAACGTTGATTTTTATTTTTTTTATTTTTTTGCAAGCGCCACGTCATGCAGGGTCCTCTACCATCTCCGAAAAAAGAAAAAGAAAATATAATCGAAAAGGAAGGACATTAGAGAGAAAATAGAGATTCGGAAAGTATATAGAGCATTGAGAATCATAAAATTAAAAATCTCCAATTATTTCCAAAAGTTTTGTCAAGTTATTCAATATTGTTCGTGGATCAAAAAATAGTATCATAAAATTAAAATCTCAACTTAGTTTGAATATAATTATGTCCAGATATGAATATTGATATGGTGCTTGGTAGATTTATTTATTGTTTGTCCTCATATTGAAAATCTTATTTAGATGACACATTAGCAAAGCTGTAGAACAGTGAGATTTCTTCTTTTTTTTTTTTTTTTGTTGCATGTTTTATCAATGGTTGGGATTTCCAATGCAGTAGCACATCTTTCTTAATTGGCTATTTTCCATTTTTAAGAGAAATCTAATTCTAGTAAATTTGAGCAGTAATAATCGAGAATTAAATTATGGAACCTGTTTTGGTATTAAGGACGAAATAAACATTCATAATAATTTTCAATCTCTTACTTGTAGAAAATGGATAGCTGAGTGAGAGAAAGAATTTGAGAGCCTCCACAGTTGTCCCGGAGTAGGTGATTTGCCAAATTATCCCCAACTGACAGCTGATGATTTATTTTATTGCATTTTTTATTAATTATTTGGACTTTCAATGCTGTTAGGCATCCTTCTTGATTGGTCTTTTCTATTTAAAATTCTGATTTTAGTAAATGTGAGTAGCATTAATAGACAATTCGTTTATTGTTTTTTTAGCATAAAAGAAAGTAACATTATAACAATGATAGTCAACTAGTAATAATAAGAGTGTTTTTACACTTAACCATAATAATTATTTAGTCTAAAATTTAATCATATAGTTTAATCACATTCTGACTCTTTAGTCTCAGAAGAGGAGTACAGTAAAGAGATTCAAATTTGAATTAAGTGTGTAAATTTTTACTTTGAATAGTAATTGACAATTTGTATGGGAAACTTAACTCTTATGATGATATAATAACAGCACAAACTTTCAAAATAACAAAATTTAATACACAATTACCATTACAAACCCCATACATAAAGTGGGTATATATAGGCATGCGTGTTAGCATTAGTGCTCAAATGTGCTTATTTAAATTGCATCATTTAAAAGGACTATAATGATTGATTTCTTGCATAGCTCATAGCATGATATCTTCTTATTCCTAAGGTTCCGTGTGTGAAGTTCTTTATAATTTAAAATGTTCGTATGATTGAGAAATAATATGCTTCTCCTTTGTTCTATATTGCTTATTCTTCTTAAGAGCTTAACTTAATCATGTTTTTTTTTTTTTTTGGATAAGTCAGCTGCAGTAGTTTTATTTTAAAGAAAAGGAGCAATATGAAGCCATATAGCACTCATAAAAGTGTAGGTTACCTCAAAATGTCATATCTAAATTACAAAATCAGAACTTCTAATAACAGTCTATTATGTACAAAAACACAATCTTCAATTAATTGTACAAGTCTCTTAATTGTAAAAAAATATATATTTCTTAGCTTTTACAGTAACTTGATCATGATCTTAAATGTGAATGTGGATTAATTGTTTATGTTTACACGATTTTTTATCTAATTGGCATTATGTTTGAAATCTTAAATTCTCACTGATATACGTGCTTGATGTTGAGAAAGGGGTATGAAAATATTTTGATGTCATATTCATTGTGCTTGGATGAAGATTTGAGTCTTTTTGAACGATAGCAAAAGGGGCGAGAAGAAATGTTAATGCATCCTGTTAAGCTTCGTTAGCATCAACATTTTATCATCATAAAAATGGGAAAATTGTTAAACTTCAATGCACAACCCGAAATGGGGTTTGTGACTGATATAATTTTCTAGGCAGCGCGGATCCATACCGTGAACGCTATTAAGCCTATGATAAACAAAATACATATATAATAATATATAACTTAAAACAGAATACATAAAAACAAAATCTACAACTCACATAAATAATATTTATTTATCATTGAGTTAAATTGACTCACGAAAAATGTAAAGTCAAAATAGACAATTCCCTTAATTCAATTTGAAAATGTTGTGAAACAATCGAGTGAGAGGATACTTAGTGAAGAGGCATAGTATACATAACATTAGAGAAGCATGGACTAGCAGAGACATCTAAAAGTAACATTAATCACCTAAATATACATAATCGTCAAAATATCATGCAAGTAGACTATAATAACGGTACCCACGCGTCTAACATCACCTTGGTAGCTAAACTCCTCCCGGGGGACCCGAATGAGGCATGGCTTGGTCGATATATGTGGAAGTTTAAGTAAGACTAGAACGTGTACTCCAATAAATGTTTTTTTTTTTTTCTTTATTCAATAGCTTTGATGAAACTTGGAAGAAAATTGGATTCCTCCGGCATTCTAGGCACGTCACCTACAAGAAATTTCGGTTTGCTTATCATTCGGATTTTTGTTATTATCATTATATTACTAAAAAAAATTGTTGATGGATAAGTTTAATCATATCATCAGTAGATTATATTATATCTTAGAGATAATCTGAAAAAATTTAGAGAAATAATATCTTGGATAGATAATAATCGTATAGTATCTTGGAGTTAGGATGATAATCAACAGTTCTGAAGAATCCTAACCATCATATCATTATCCTGTGGATCGGTATTAATCAATCAAACCATCATATAAAGGTAGCTAGGCAGAGACCCTTTTCATCAAAGCATTCGTTCTTCACTACATTTCCACCGTAGAGAAGAGTTAGCCATGGCAGAAGCAATGACCCTAAGCTCCCTTCTTTCCATCACCTTGACTTTCCTTGTTTTTTCTACCGCTGCCAATGCCAGAAATGTCTTCAGAGTTTCCACAATGCAGAAGGACGATGCCACCTCGACGGGCACGAAGTTCACGCACGTGTGCGATTCGGAGAGGTACCATAACCTCGGATTGAACATGTCTGACTTCGCCTTCTGTGACAAGTCTTTGTCCTATGATGTTAGAGCAAGGTACTTGGTCAGCCAAATGACGCTGGCTGAAAAGGTGCAGCAGACCGGTAATAAGGCCTCTGGCGTCGATAGATTGGGGCTGCCTCTGTATGAGTGGTGGTCGGAGGCCTTGCACGGTGTATCGGACGTCGGTCCGGGGACTTTCTTCGATGATCTTGTCCCTGGTGCAACCAGTTTCCCCACACCAATCGTCACCACGGCAGCATTCAATGAGTCCTTGTGGAAAAAGATTGGCGAGGTACGTAAAAAATATTTCTAACCACTCTCACTCACCTTGCCACTATTGTTAAAAAATCTGTGTACAACGTCCATCAATACCTTATTTATTTAGAATAGATTGCATTGCATGACCTAGCAGTCAAAATAAGCGTCATTCAACATAAACATTTGGAAACATTGAGGTAAATAAACTAAGAAAATTCTTTAAATAAATACATATATACACACATACCCTTTGGTCAATTTTATGTCTTGAAAGCATTTAAATGTCTTGATAGCATTGAAAACATTAAAAGAAAGAAAGGCCAATTGACTGAATTAGCTAACTAGGATGTTTCTGAGTGCATCAATTTGTTTTGTTGATCATAAATGCCCAGATCTAATTCTTTTCATTAAATAAAAATAATAAATACAGAAGCCCTTCTGTTTACTAGGAACTATATAAGCATTGGAGATAGAAAAGGCCAATTGGAATATTAGATCCAAATTAAATGTTGCGTTTGATTAATTCCATCATTTGTTTTTCCATGTATGTCGATTCTTATCTAAGCATGTGTATATGAAAAATAGGCAGATACTGAATGATTTAGTGACGCAATTGCAGGTTGTTTCAACAGAAGCAAGGGCCATGTACAACCTAGGCCGGGGAGGGCTGACGTACTGGAGTCCAAACGTTAATGTAGTGAGGGATCCGAGATGGGGACGAGCCATTGAGACACCCGGTGAAGATCCCTTCACCGTCGGCAGATATGCCGCCAACTACGTAAGAGGTTTGCAAGATGTTGAAGGAACTCAGAACTACACTGATTTGAACTCCAGACCCCTCAAAGTTTCTTCTTGTTGCAAGCATTATGCCGCCTATGATGTCGACAATTGGGAAGGAATTCAGCGTTACACTTTTGACGCCAAGGTAAGATGAACTCTCTCGTCTCTACAAATTTCAGGCTCACAACGTTATTAATTTTATGCTCACAATGTTACTGAAACTTGTCTCTCTCTTTTTCTTTTTTTTTTTCTTTTTTTTGGTTTGTAGGTGACTGAGCAAGATATGATTGAGACCTTCCTTCGGCCATTTGAAATGTGCATCAAGGATGGCGATGTTAGCAGCGTCATGTGTTCTTACAATCGTGTGAATGGCATGCCTGCCTGTGCCGATCCGAAGCTACTGAACCAGACCATTAGAAGAGATTGGGATCTCCATGGGTACATTTAAAACTCGACCCTACATTTAGATTATAAGAGTAAAAAAATTGATGAAATCAAAGAAGGGTTGCTTGTTTGAGCAGAAAATTTGTTTTCTTACACGGCATAACAAAATTGTCCTTTTGCATATACATCTAGACTAGCCAAGAGTTTTAAGTGCACAAATGTCCAGTTTTGCCATAACAGAAACACCCTTTTCGCGAATTTTAGGAAGGGTTTGCTGAATTAACTCTCGAATTGTTTAAAGTTATGTTTTCACCAGTTCTGTATACAATTTTAGGTACTTTTTTCTCTTTTCAAATTTTTTTACTGAAGAATATTAAAATGGTCAGGAGTCGTGGATATCATTTAATCACACGTAGGATGGTCAATCACCAACTCATAACTTATTTGCATCAAGAATATTTCAGATTTTGTTAAAAAGACCTAATATTTTTCACTGGCCTTTCACCTTCCCGATAAAAAAATATTCACTAGCTATTCACTAAATGCGTTTTTGGCAATTATGTATATTTTTCTGATTTATTTTCTTGATGAAATGTTTTTATCAGATATATTGTTTCGGATTGTGATTCTATTGAAGTTTTGGTTGATGACCATAAGTGGCTAGGAGATTCATGGGAAGAAGCAGTTTCACAAGCTCTCAAAGCAGGCAAGTTACTTCATTAAACTGTTGGATTTTATAAATAGTCTTAGATTTTTCTATGGAATTTTATTTATGTTTTTAGAATTTCTAATCTGAGATAATATCGTGTTCATCGTCAAAATTCAGGATTGGATTTGAACTGTGGAACTTCTTACCCACGACATGCTGAAGGTGCAGTGGAGCAAGGATTGGTTAGGGAGACAGACATAGACAGATCATTGAAATTCCTCTACATTGTGCTCATGAGACTGGGCTTTTTTGATGGAAATCCTCAATACGAGTCTCTTGGAAAGGATGATGTATGCCCGAGAGAAAATATTGAGTTAGCCACAGATGCAGCAAGACAGGGCACTGTCCTCCTAAAGAATGACAATGAAACCTTGCCTTTGAGCCCTGATAAGTTCAAGTCTCTTGCAGTGGTTGGACCTCATGCCAATGCCACTAGAGCCATGATTGGAAACTATGCAGGTTTGTGAAACTAAAACCATAAATTCCTTTTATCTTTGAATTTGGATTTCAATCATTTGATTGTACATTTTTCAGGTGTTCCATGTCAATACACCTCTCCTATTGATGGTCTCTCGAGCTATGCAAATGTGAAGTATTCGGCCGGATGCGCTGATGTCAAGTGTAAGGATGAGAAGTTGATATTTCCTGCAGTTCAAGCTGCGAAGTCTGCCGATGCCACTATAATAGCAGTGGGGATAGATCTATCGATCGAGGCCGAGAGTTTAGATAGGGAGGATCTGCTCCTTCCTGGTTATCAGACTGAGTTGATCAACCAGGTTGCTAGTAATGCAAAAGGTCCAGTGATTCTTGTGATCATGTCGGCTGGAGGTATAGATATTTCCTTTGCCAAGAGAAACGATAAGATCAAAGCCATCTTATGGGCTGGATATCCTGGGGAAGAAGGAGGTCAAGCAATTGCAGATGTTATTTTCGGCAAATATAATCCAGGTTAGGTTTTTCTAATTGTTTCGTTCTTATTTTTGCCTCTAAAAAAGAAAATCATGTAGATCCATTTCTCACATAGCTATGTAATTCCAGGTGGGAAGCTACCACTTACATGGCATGAGGCTGGTTATGTTGACATGCTGCCAATGACTTCCATGTCATTGAGACCAATTGATGAATTAGGCTACCCAGGCCGAACCTACAAGTTTTTCAATGGCTCCACAGTTTATCCATTTGGCTATGGACTCAGTTACACCAAGTTCAATTATAGTTTGACATCCTCAATGAGAGCAGTCCAAAAGCAATTGGGCAAATTCCAAAACTGTCACGACTTGAAGTATGAAGAGGATTCATTTAAGCCTCAATGTCCTGCAATCCACATAAACGAGCACTTAGATTGCAGTGATAAATTTGGCTTTGAAGTTGAAGTCCACAATGCGGGTTCCAGAGATGGAAGTGAGGTTGTCATGGTTTATGCCAAACCTCCAGAAGGCATAGCCAAAACTTATATCAAGCAACTTATTGGCTTCCAGAGAGTTTCTGTTGCTGCTGGAAGCACTGAAAAAGTCAAGTTTGAGTTCAATACTTGCGAGAGCTTGCGTCTTGTTGATGACAGTGCTTACAGTTTATTGGCGTCAGGAGGATACACCATAGTGATTGGCGATAACATTCTTTCTTTTCCAGTCCATGTTAGCTTTACTTAGGTTATTGTTAGGTGATTTGCCTGTTATTTAGTAGCTATTGCGTTTTACTTGGGTTATCGTTAGGTGATTTGCCTCTTATTTGTCATCAGAATTATTTTATAGTTAGGTTATTGCTGGAAATAATTGGACCTTGAATCATGATATGTTTTTCCTAGTTATGATGCTTTCCTTTATGCACAATATTGCTTTGTCTTCGGTTCCTTCTTACCATAACTGCTACTTTCTTCTACTTCTTATTAGCTTTGTTCTAACTTCTAAACTACACCTGCTTCCCAATTTAATGCCGATATTGTACAAACTCGGTCCGTTGAAACTATATAGCAAGCTTCTTAATTGCATAAGCCTCAATGTGCATTTCGCCTCTTCAATATTCCACGATGCTTGGTGTTAAACTCTATGACATCATCTCAGTTGTTCAAACAAAGAAAAAAAAATGGAAAAAAAGACCTCATCTCAGTTAAATATTTGAAAAATCAATTAGATGTATTTAACTTAGCCATGCTGGTGGGTCCTTTAACAGTTTCATTTATTTGCAACAAAATATATATATATATATATATAATTAAATGAGTCCAGCTAGCAAATGGAACAATCAAGGCAGCACAAAGATCTTCCATTTCCACTAGAATTCCAACTCAAGGGTAAAATGGCATATACTTCACCACACCAAGGTATAGGAAGGACAAAACAAGTCGGGACAGAGATTTCAGCAAGTCATGCTCTTATAAATTGGTGGAGTTCGGTCATTCAAAGGAATCAAAACCTGAATCCAAGATCATATAAATATTTATAAACACTATGATGCTGGATCGCTCTCTGAAGCCGATTCCCATCCGCATATAATGTGGAAAAGCACCAAGCACAAATGATTATGATCTTAATGTCTCTAAATTCCTAGAATCAGATTACAAGGCACTGACAGCCTGACACTGACTTGCGAAGATTAATAGAAGAAGATGCATTGAGATTGTCATACTGAATACGATGGGGCACTGAAAGCTAGCATATAAAGAAAGTGCAATGGCAGCAGATTTTCCAGTCTATCGTGCTCACCAACTACAGCCATTTACACAACTAACAAGTCATAATTAGATATTCAGCCACAAATAAGGCCTGCTGCTTGTGATCACATGCCAGTGCAGGAAAGACAGCATATAAGAATACAATTAGAAGGAAGAGGAGAGAGGAACTATCAAATTGACCTGAAGGGGAATATAACATAGAATATAAAGTGAAGGTAGCATATAACAACATTATTATTCAGGAAATAGCATGTCAAATAGTAAGTGAAGGTTGTGGCTCCAGGGTGACAAACCAGGTGGATAATTCACAACTAGAAGAGACTACACATGCTAAAAGCAACTGTTCAGCTCTTTCTTCAGTAAATAGTTTGTGAGGCGACAGGAAATTATAGAGGCTAACCACCCACATTAACATTTGGCAGCAAACCCCAATGACAGAATCATTGGATTATGCAAAGCAACAAGTTCCCAAGACTTGCCAGTATTATTCGACCTACACTAACCTGCCAAGAGAGAGAGAGAGAGAGAGATGATCAAATTGATAGAAGATCACCAATATCTTAAAACATGAGCTCAGGTATTATTACCCCAGCCTATATGCTAGTTTAGTCCTTGAAATTCCTGACACCAAGCTTCTGAACCTCAACTTTGAGAGACTTAAGGTACCTAACAGCCTCGTTAAGAACAGTACCAGTATTCATCTGGTCACCACCAGGTACAATTCCTCTCAATGCTTTCAATGTCATCTTCATTTTTTGACGTTTCCTTTCACAGTTGCAGCTGCTACCACCTAAAGACTTCTGAAAAGAAGATTTCCAGGGTTTGGAACCACCAGTGGAGAATGAATCAAGGGAGTTGCTTCCACAAGTACCATAAGTCCGTGCTGTGCTCAGTTCTTCCTTGTCATATTCCTCCTGTTCTTCCTCTTCCAAGCTTAGCAACACATCAATATCATCCAAATCCTCCTCCACAGAACAAGCTACATCTCTTTCAACATAGATGGAATCTTTTCTCCCATTATTCCCTTGGAAATGAGCAGGATTGACATTCTCCATGAAGTAAGCTGGATTCATATTTAGGCCAGGTCCACTGAACTTGTGTGCCATTGCAGGATGAAACATAATTTGACTTCTGTGGTCATTCTGATCAATGATAATAAAATTTCTTGGGCAGACATCAGAAGGTTGAAACTCAACACCATTGATCAGCATCCCATTCTTTGCAGTAGGTGGTAAAACTGCAGCAGAAGAAGATGCAGCAGGAATATGTGTGCGATCATTTCCACCTTGACTTGCAAGTGGAGGCACTGCCTGCTCTTGATGAAATTGTTGGTCACTCTGCATCCGAAGTATCTTTTTGAAATCAAACAAGACAAAACAGTTCTGTAAAAAATGGTGAGTTTTTTCAACACCTTGGCAATTTTTCAATTTTCTCTTGGATGAAGACACTCAAACTTACTAACAGACTAGCTAATCAATGCTGTGCCATCCAGGCTAAAGGTGCCTAATAACTACCACAGTCACTATCATTTCTGTCATGGCTTTCTCTGTATGAATTCAACCACAGCACCACCTGTCCCAAATCCCAATAAATCGATATATTGTAATGCTAGACTACGTGACAGGCTTAAGCAGCTGACGGAAATACTCAGCCTGCAACAGAAAATGAAAAGCCACTGAAATTGTTAATAATTCATTAGTATGAACTAGATTCAAATAGTGTTATCTCATGTGTTCGCATTCAGGAGACAAAAAGGAGATCGAGCAAACTATTGATTAAAAAAAAACCTGTACCAAGCTTCATGGCATTCAAACCACCATTTTCATAATAGAAATGAAGTGGCTGGAAAAAGGAAAATAATTCAAATACAACTTCCAAATTCTGGAAAATTATTGGCTAACTTTAGCTTAACCTCCAATGCTTGACCATTACATTGCAGCAGGTACTTGATCATATATTCCTAAGGAAAAAATTTGCCTCTGTAAGATCCACTCGGATCCCTCAACAAGACTGTAGATTACAAATTTTAAAAGTCTGAAAATGATTACAATGTGCTACTCAAAAGGTCAGCATTACATATCACAAAGATCAAATAGTTCCACTTAGGAGACTAAATCAAAGAAATGCAAGGGATGAAAGGGATTACCTTAGTAGTAATGTCGCTATATATACATGCATACCAACATAGTGCATTAAACATACATTTGTTTGTGGGTATGCATGTTTGAGAGGTGGGGGGTTGTGAATAAAAAATAATGGCACTTTTTTTACCTGACAAAATTGAATCACTTGGTAGAATGCAGCAATCCCAACACTCATTTTAATCTTCCCAACTTCTTTAACTGCTCTGTATCTCTTTATGGTCACTGCAATGTACATTCTCACTCCTCAAACCGCTATTGAATGGAAGTCACACTGAACACAATTATTTCCTTTGCAGACCAAAAGGAATTCACCTGTAGGAATTTGCAACAGCCATAAACCACCATTCCTTTATCAAAAAGTGTGCACCAAAAATGGAAAAGGAAGAAGCAAGGACTAATAGTATGCACAGAACAAAAGGTTAGAAGACCTTAAATATAGAACTTTAGTCTTTATTTTACTAAATGCAAAACAATAGATGACAACAAACCAGAATCCCCCACCCAAACATTAAGGGAAAAGGCATATTATGAACACAGGGAGTTTCCTTTTCTTAAAAATGTTTTTTCTGATCCCAAATCCGCTTAGAACAATCATCAGCATGTAATAAGATACCAAAAAATTTCCTCCAAGTACATATACGTAAACATGTTTCGGGAACCATAAAAGACATGCATAAAAACAAATATTGAAATGAAGAAAGAGATTAGAGTCTCACCAACAAAACAGACGAAATTATAGGATGACATGGAAAAAGACCACCAAGCGAACACAGTTCTGGCAGTAATTCACGAAAGAAGATGCCCAAGGCATTTTGTTCTCTTCCTTCAATCCCAAATGAGTATAAAAACGAACTTCTCACTTGTATTGTAAAAGGAGATAACAAGGCACCACTCCAATTCAGCACAAAAAAATGCCCTGGTTCCTGATATCTCAAACATTCAAAACTACAATACAAGAACTACTCTTTGTTTGGTTGCCAGGCACATGTTGTTAATGATGAGTAATGACTCAAAACAGCTAATGGCATATATCTCAAAACACAGCAAAAGCATCAGAAGTTTACAAATCATGAAACTTTCTGTCATTTTTTGAGCCCGAGAAGTAAACCCTTACCTAGACATAGCTTAGCCCAAAATTCAGAAGATACAAAATAAAAATGGAAGACTAAAGTTACATCCACTCCATTTTCTCAGCAATTAAGAAACCTTACAAAAAGAAAATAATTAGAAAAATAAAACAAAGAAAAAGACAAGGAACTTCATGAAAACTTATGCATCAACTTAGTCAAAACAGGCCCTGATCACCATTAACCTTGAAGAAAATATTAATACAAAAATTTCTTACCTTTCAACAAATCCACAGAAACAGCCAAAGAAACTTGGCTTTGTTATCATGAAGGAAGCACTATATATATATATATACTCATTCAAAAAAAAATCAAAAGTACAGATATCTAAACGACCCAGAAAAATAGAAAGCAAACTTTAAAAAAAATAATCAAATTTTGATAACATACCAACTTAGGATTTGCAAAAGAACTGAACCTTGTCAAGCTCAGAGTTGAAGATCTGACAAACCTTCTCCCAGAATTTCACTTTTAAACCACAGAGAGAGAGAGAGAGAGAGAGAGAGAGAGAGAGGGGGGGGGCTAGATAAGAAGGCGTGTGAGTGTTGCTTGTTGGAATCTAGATTGGTATCTAGATACAGAATTTTTTTAAGAAAAATTTATTTGTTTAAATTTTCTTTTTTATTTAAAATATTTGGTATTTTATTTAGTTTATTGGAGTGTGTGCAATTTTCGGACAAGCAAGAGTCAAACACAGGGTGTGTGGACCGTCCGATTTCGTTGGGGACCTTTTTCCGTGCCATGCGGAGAAGATGCGGACCGTCGGATGGAGAGCACGCGTGAAGTTGGGAAAGCAGAATGGAGCCCACTTGGTTAGACTTTAAAATTTGCGTACCTTGACGTTGACTCTTTGCTGTCTGAACGCCGGAGTCCTTTAAGCTCTTTTGTTAAATGGAGCCCACTTGGTTAGACTTTAAAATTTGCGGACTTCCCACTTAAACAAGCCATGAAATTCACTTCATTGCCTTGGTAAGGTGTAAATAGCAAAAATAAAAAATAATAATAATATTTTTCTGGTTTTAATGCAGCTAATTATAATGTCACTCAAAAAAAAGTAAAAGATTTTATTACTGTTATTTCTCTTTTATTCTGAAGAAAAAATATTAACATGCAAATTGTAGTCCATGATTAATTTTAGTTATAATTTTGATTTAAATGTTGTAAAAAGTTTATGCATGCATCAATATTTGAGAGTTATATTTTTTTATAACATAATTCAATCAAAATATCGATTTTTTTTCCTTATACAACACCTCTTTTTCTATGTTTTGAAATAATTACAATGATTCTTATAATTATTGTTCTATTAATTATAATCATTTGATCTAATGATTAATAAGTTTTTAGAACAACTGCAACTTTATATTAGTCTTTGTTTTCACTATCATCTTTATGTTTTTTATGACCTTATTATCGATACAACATTGAATATCATTTTATCTTTTTAAATATGACTTTGTTCTACTTATAATGATCATTGATGATGTGATCTTTTTATTTTAATTTTTTTATGTTAATTAAATTTTAAAATAAAAAATAATAATATTTGAAATATGATATCAAGATCAAATCCTTGTATTTTATAATAATAAATATAATATTTTAATATTATATGCCAGAAGTATAATTATGTATTCTAATGTTCATTCTAAATATATAATATCATATATTGATATACATTTTGATATTACATTTTTATAATCTCATTTTTCATAATTTCGATATTAAATATCATCTTATCATTTCATTTCAAATACTTTTTTATAATATATTAAAAATTTTATTAAATTATGAATTATATAATAAAAATAATTTTTATTATTATAGATTTTATACTCACTTCTCAAAATTAAAATAAAGAAATATTAAAAATAAAAATATATAAATTTTTAATTACTATTATATTTATCTCTCGAAGAATATTTCAAATGCTCTGTTTAATGGCTAATAATAAGAAGAAAAAAAAAAAAAACCTATCAAAACCTATGTTGTTCCCGCGTAACGAAGTCCTCTGCACCAAAAGGCGGATAAATTATTAATTAAAATAAAGACAATATTTAAAAATATTTTCACACTAATAATAACTACGAACGTCTCACAATTTATTTAATTACCTCATAATTAATAATCAATAAATTAGTAGGGAAGAAGCGACTATAGATTTTTATATTTTATTTTACATAATATTAAAATTGAGCTTGCACATTACACAATATTAATTTATATAAATTAAAATATTATAAATCATTGAGAAGTATATTTCTTAGATTTTAAAGAAAATTTTTCATAAATAATTTTAAGTAGATTTTATTATTTTCTTACCCAATCTTGAGTAGATGATTTTAGTGAATTTTTTCTCATATTTTGAGTGGTTGGTTTTTAATATTACCTTTTTAACTTCCGCGGAACCATTTATATCAATAAAGCTAAGGAGAAAAGACAATTATTTTTTAAAACTCAATATAAGGATTCATGTATGCATCCACCATAAAGTACAAATATTAAAAAAAAGGGCTTTTATTACTAAAAAAGATATCAAAGATATTATTTTTAGTATTAATATGTAAAAAGATATTATTTTCATGATGTGCATCATCAAGAGCATATTGTCTGTCTTTATTAACATCTGCAACCCCCCCCCCACCTGCGTTATGTAGAAGCAATAACTGTTGAAACAAAAGGAATTGATAATGACCAAAGGTAGGATGGCATTATAGCACAAAATTTAGCAGAAATGTCTAAAAATAACATGAAAATTTTTCAATAGAGATTGCAGTTAATTGATGTAGAGCAAAATTATAGTCACGTTCATCTTTCTTTTTTTCTTTTTTTTTTTTTTTTTTTGGGCAGCTCATAAAAAGAAGGTAATTGGAAGAAATATTGTGTAGAGATTGCTGCCCTGTGTCAAATTTGTTCGAGAAAAAAAGTTTTGCTGGAAAGATTAGAAACTGAGGAAGAAGGAAGCAAGAAGACAGAAAAATTCCAAGACACCCAGATCAGCCATTGTCGGCTCTCTTCGTTCTCCGCTCAATTTGACAGCGGAAATTCAAAAGAATTGAAAAAGAAAAAAAAAAAACTAAATGAGAAATTTTAGATTACCGAGGAAGACCAAAGGATGGAACAGTAACTCATTTTTATTGGTGAGCCACCAGTCTTTTCCTTCAATTGCATTCGTGACGAAACTAATAACAAAAGATGCTAGTGAAATTGCACATAGAGAGTGAGAGAGAATTCACCACTCCTCCAACAACCCCACCAAACGTGTATGAAATGCATCAAACATCGCTCGAGAGTTGGAGAAGAGGGGTTGTGGGCGTGGTGGCTGTAATGAACAATGTAACGGTAGGCAGTGTGTATGGGTGGCGACGAGAAGATACAAGGATTGGATGCTCAGAAAATTAATTTTTTGTTATTATTGGTGACAGAGTGATTGCTAATGAGATTGACGAGGAGTTTGCCTTTTTCGCATTAATAGGGACAGTCTAGTCCCTTTCTTGGATATGACTGTTACTCTAGTCTTGGACAAAGTAGAAAAAAGTAGACAACTGTACAATTTAACGACCTTTTTTTTTTTTTGTCAATTTTTAAAATTAAAAATTATTATACAATTAAGGTGAAAGAGTGAATTAATGGAAAATTTTCTTTAACATTTTTTTCAATATACTATTGATATATGATATGATACACACACTTTAACCCTTAATTTAAGAAAAAAAAAACTCTATTACATAAAAATAATTTATGAATTCAATTTATATAATTGCGCTATATTTATTAAAAAGTTAACATAATAGATTTTATAAATCTTAGCAGATTTATTTGACCATAATCTAAACAAATTTGTCATAATTATGTTTTGTAAGTTTACAACTTAATGGTATATGTCTTTTAAGAGATATTATAATCATTAAAAATTTAAATTTATATCTTAGAAATTTTAAATTTTAATATTAATATATATATAATTTATAAAAATTAAAAAATATATATTTTTATTATATAACTTATTATTCAAAGAATCTCTTAATGAACAAAAAAAATAGTGGAGCAATTTTATTTAATATTGTCTCATTTTTCGTGTATGAAGCAATACTCCAAATGTAGCCGTCATCCATATCCAACCACACTAAGAGGGCTTTGTCTCTCTTTTTTTTGGCTATAATTGAAAATAACAAATAAATAAATTTTACATACTTTAGATGTTAATTTATAAATTATAATATTATAGTCATAAGTTGTATATTTTTAGTTTTAAAGTACATAATTATAATTAACTAGAAAAATTGTAAATATATGTATATGTCAAAATCACCGCATCTGCTTATAATAAAATTTTCTTTTTCTATGTAAATTCACAATGATGCGGTAAAATGAAATTTGCCCATGTTGAATGGTAGAGAAATGATTGATTGATGTTCGATTCTTTTGTTGGTTGGTTGAAAAAATCCACTTACGGCAGTATAATTCAAAGTCACGATGACTTGGATTGATTTGAGCTTTGAGATGCCCCTCTCAGTCCATTGATGCTACCCGACTAATCTCTATTTTTCTTGGAAAATGTTTGACAACGTAAGAAAAAGACCGAGTCATATGCACAAAACATAAATGATTGGACAATGTGTGAATTTTTAAGTAAACTTGTTAATTTGTGTATTGGAAATCAATTTTCTTTAAATCTGTTTTAATTACAAATAAGAGTATTTAAAAAGAATCGGATTCATCTTTGCTTCATAAATTGAAATTTTGTATTGGTTTCTAAGCTAATCTAAGAGGCTAATAAACTGAGTCTAATTAATTTAATTACTTAATTCTTCAATCTTACTTTAAAAGAAAAAAAATAGCAAAATGAGTAATAAATAAATAATCACAAATAGATGTTTGATTATTATCTAAGTTTATACCGTCTTATCTAAGTCTTCACTTCAAAAGTTTCTGATTCATAGTTACAATTTTCTTTCTTTTAGTAAAAATCAACTTCCGTACAACTTGATAGATTGGTTTGGTACCAAATTCACTATTTGTTGGTTTGATACCAAACTTGCCAACTACTACATTTAGTTATTTGGCACCAAACTCACTTTTATAATATTTAAGTCACTCGACAATTAGCACAAAATTCTTTTATAAAATCAAAATATTTTTTTTAACATATTACAACTTTTTTATATTTTGATGTATCAAATTCTCTCTCTCTTTTTTTTTCGAATAATTCGACGCACTTACCTTTAATTATAGACATATGATGTATAAATATTTATATCATATTAATTATTGTGATTGAAAATATCTTATTACATAAAAAGTAAATTATAATATGAATCAAATATAAAAAATTTGTTTGTGAAATATCGATTGACTATTAAAATACTCAAATTAATCAATTTAAATTTTTGTTTAACTTTTCAATTTTTTACATTTTTGTCACATTGATTAATCAACTAATTTTGTCAAATGAGCTAAATTTTTCAAAATTTTTTAATTTTGTTACACTTTTACTGCATTAATCAATTAATTTATTTTGTCGACCATTTAAATATTTTTTCCAAAATCAAGTTTTGTTAGTTAAACACCATTATACTCATTTAGTTAACTATAATGATAGGTTTAATTAATATATCTAAATTTTTTGTAACTTTTAACTTTTTATCTTTTATCTTTATGTTATCCAATCAATATGATGTTTATTCGACCAATTCATACTTTCTCAAACTTTTTAGTTTCTTTAGTTTTTTTTTTTTAAACTTACTTTCTTTTATTTTTTTACACAATCTCTTTCAATTTAATTAAAAAATATTTTTTTCTTTTATAAATATTTTCAAATTTTTTTCTTTTTATGATTTTATTAAAATTCAAAATTTTTATTTTTCTTTTTTATAATCTCATTCAAATACGTTTCTTTCTTTTCAATACGACAACCTATACCCCTTTCAACAAATCAGCTATAATTCTCTTTATAGAATTTCAAATCAAGTTATGTCTTTTGCATTAAAAAAGTAGATTGAAAATATCTTTCAAATGATGTATATTACACTAATTAATTCAACTTCAATTATTTATGATATCCTAACATGATTTATCTTAATAATTTTGAAGTGTTTTATATCTTTAATTAATGCCTAATTGTTGATTTTAAAAATTAGACAAATCTAGTTTCTCAAATATGTATGACTTGTCATTAAATTTATTTGAAATTGAATAGGACTTCTTTTGAAAGTTGAGTGATAGTAATTCATTTTTTTTATTACTTGTGTTGCATTCTTTTATATTTTTATATTTGTGTGACTTAACTTTTTTATTAGTTACACTCAAATAAATACATTAATAATATTTCATATTTTATTATCATCAAGATACAGTATAAAATCTTTTGATTGCAACATTTTGATCGGGGGAAATGATTGTCTTAGTATAAATTTACAATCTTTGAAAAAAAAAAAAAGATTCTTCGTTCTTAAGATGAAGAAAAATTTGCATATGCTATGCTACATTCATATTTTGGATCGGTTGAAAACAAGACATCATTTATGTTAGACCCCTAAAACTCTTAAAATTTTATTATTCATAAAATATTTCAAAAA
>CM034058.1:6347601-6440586 GCA_019804595.1 Bruguiera parviflora
GTGTGTGTGTGTGTGTGTGTGTGTGTAGGCCCGACACCAACAAAGAAAAGTTTGTCAAGCGCAATGGAGGTTTGGAGGGATGTCACGAATGAGCCACTGTGCCATATATTGATATGTCTGTCAAATGTTGTCCTTCCCAGCTTATCTGTTCACCAGGATTGGGCACAAGCTGTCTAGTCATTGTCCACACACAGATTGAGCTGTCAAATTAAAATTAAAATAGATTTAAATTAAAAATTACTTATTTGTGTTGTGATATTTTTTAATTTTAATTTTTTAAAAATTATTATTTTACACACACACACACACACATATATATATATATATATATATATAGAGTCCACTCCTTCACAACAAGATTTGGTCATCTCACAAAATCCTGTTTCAAAGGCCATTTTCACTTTGTTTCCTGTCAAGATTGGCACATAATCATCGCACTTGTTTACTTACTGTTTAGAAGAATTAGAAACTTTCAAGATTATTATCAGATACCAAATAGATAAAACTACAATCATGCATGCAATGCTTATGTCAATTTATTACGTTGCCTTTTGTCATGCTTATGCGAATTTGTTAATGGATCTGCTCTAAATTTTTTCTTTTTCGTTTTTGTCTAGTTTCTTCGCTTGGAAGGCTCATTGCTTCCTGCACGGTCACTTCATTTTCTTCATAATTGTCATACCTCCTCTTCGATAAAGCGAAAATATACTAACTAAAGGGGATGAGCTCACATTTGGGATCAGAGTGCTGGAGCTCCTAACTAAACGAATGCCAACAGAACTTACGGTAAAGGATGGATTGCCAATCAGTCTGCCTCGCCTCGTTGAGAAAGCCCTCGCCAATGGCACCAATGGACTTCTTCAAATCCTGGATCCGGTCATAACTGTAAATGAGGTGGAAGTGGAGAAACACCCAGAGAGCTATTGAAAGTAATCTCATTCTGTACCATCCAAACCCAGAGGAGGATCGACTGCACATGAATGAGGTGCCGTCATATAAGAGTCATAGATGACACAATCAAACTTTTGTGTTGCTCCAGTAACAACACTGAATGGTGCCAATACCAAGAGAATAACAAAGACTCAGTGTTGTTCGATATCCTGTAGAAATGTGCTACTGTTTGCAGAATTATTAAATCCTAGTTCACAATATGAGAAATTTTTGACGTGAAAAAGCAGTTGAATTGTCCATGTTTGTTTTTCCAATGCCAAATATAGTCAAGGTCTTGATCTTGCAGTTCTGAACCCTTAAGACAGCTTCTGCACCATGATGTGTCACATAAAATAGGAACGCTAAATGAAAAACCACAAAGACAGTAGTTTAAGACACAGACATATTCTTTTTAACTTGGGCCTAGAAATTGAAATTCCATATGTCATACAAAGAATTCCACTCGAGCTATCCAACCTTAGCTTCCAAAGGCTTGTCCTGCAAATCAGAGCCTCCTCATGATATAGACATTAAGAATCTAGATAGAGAGCCATTCACCAATACATCCCGATAATCTACATAGTTATAGACAAAGCCAATTGAATGTGCAAAACAAGACCTATAAATTTGGTATACAGCAAGTAACCGAAGAGAGAAAAAGTTCTCATAGAGTTGCAATGATGTCAATAAGAAAAGCAGGTGGTACACAATTGCTTTTGCTCAACAACTTTTATAGCAATGGTTAGGTACCAGTAACTTCCATAACAACGTTTAGTGAAGTTGAAACTACAGAACAATCCAAGCTGAAATACTTTAATCTCTTGATGGTGGATCAGACTTCAAGAACTCATCAATAGTTGATGGAAACTCCAAGCCATCATCTAACTTCAGAGCAGCCTTACCCAAGAGCAAAAGGGCCAACCTAAAAGGCTCCATTCTCTTCTCTTCGAGGTCATCACCAGTTTCGTTACCTAATAAGTACCTTATCCAACCATCCAATCGCTCCACTTCTTTTCCACATTTAGGCCCCTTAACCCCAGCAATCTTTTCATAAAACCCATCCTCACATCCACAACACTCACCTCTACTGCCATTACCATCACCACAACCCCCTTCTTTCTGATTTTCTCCCTTTCCTTGGTCTCTTCCTCCAAAACCTGATAAGCCCAATAGCTGCATTAGCAGTTCAATCTCATCAAGATCGCAACTTTTTGCTTCTGCGACGTCTCTGGGCTCAATTTGAGGCCTTTCCTGAGATGGGGTTTGGTGGGCTGGTGATAATTCTAGAGAAGATGATAGGAATGCTAGTGGGGGCTCACTGCTGCTCTCTTGTAGAGCTGCTGAGCAATGGATATCAATGTCATTGTCATTAGGCTCTTGATCAAAATGAAAATACATTGGTGTAATAAGAGATTCTGTTGATGTGCAGTTAGTTTCCATTATTGGTAGCTGTTGTGGTGGTCGTGTTGGCGGCGGAATTGATGGTGTTGTGCAGCCATTGGAGGGTGGTTGTGTTGGGTTTTCAAGCTTCAATCTTTTCTCAACCTGCAAAAATATTTCGAGCACAAGAATACATATATACATTTTTTGATAATTACGGAGAAATAGATGTCGATAATTCTGTATGAGCTCAGTACCTGTTTGAGAGAGAAGAAGAAATTGGAATGCAGAGATGGCGGTCGCATTTTTGGTTCGTTTTCCAGGCTGCTACGTCGCATTGGGTTAATGGATCGCAGTGACCTGTGACCTTTCGGTTTTACCCCCCCCCCTTTTTTATTTTTTGAGCGAGCCCTTCTAATTATCTTTTATATAATATAAATTTGATGTATTATTATTATTATTATATTTTAAATATTTTTATTAAATAAATTTTAATATTATTATTATTTACCTATATAAATTTATTATTATGATCTCATAGTCGCAAATTTAAATTATAAAAACAATATATCTATAAAATTAAAATTAAAATTAGATATATCAAATTTATTTTTAAATTTAATTAATTTAAAAATTTTATATATTATAATATTTTTATCTACTTATATAGTTATTTTTGTCCAGTAACTTGTGGTGTAATTGGTCTAATTAAAGAAAAGAAAAAGACATATATATGACCTTTAAAATTTTGAAATAAATATATAAAATATCTCTAAAGAAAAATTTTGCTATGAAATTAATTTAAAAATAAAATTTTATTGAAAGAGTATATATATATAACCACAACATGTAGATAAAGAGGCAGGAGATGTATTAGAATATTACAAGCATAATTTTTCAATGTATCTCGGCGTTTATAGGCATATGTTAGATGATAACAAGATTGTTCGAATTTTTCTTCAAAAGTAAATGTTTAATTATTATAAATCAGCAGGATGTTTCGCTGTGAAAAATGATTAAAGTTATTGTGCTTGAATAAGTCATACAAATATGAAGAGATCTAAATTTTCATTTCATTTGAAACCGAATGAATTAAAAAAAAAAAAAAACCACACTTTTGTCCAATTTTTATTTGTTCTAATTTTTCTTCTCATGTTGTCCAACTTTGCTGAATCTTCCAAGTTTGTTTGGCTCAGTGTAATTGTCCAGCTAAAATTAAATTCATAAACCTATTGGTACAGAAGGGAAAAGAAAATACAGTAAAGCTTTGAAGTGAGCACTTTATGCGTTTCAAAGAATCATGGAGATCCACTCAAGACTAGTAGAACATAAATGTGCCACATTTTGCACACAACCCTCTTAGTCAAAATTAATGGAATAAGACACTCAAATGATGTCAAAATTCACAGGACCTTTCTCACTTTCCAGGGACAAAGTTGGTGGCATAAGGCCAGGCATTGTTGTTGACAGGGTCAGCAAGGTGGCCAGCCAGGTTCTCCGATGGTCCCTTTCCAGTGACAATGGCTTGAACAAAGAATCCGAACGTAGAGAACATGGTCAATCTGCCAGTATTGATTTCCTTCGCATTGAGCTCGGCAAAACCCTCTGGGTCATCAGCCAGGCCCAGTGGGTCAAAGCTACCACTGGGTTAGAGTGGGTCGGTGACCTCACCGAGTGACCCACTGGCAACCCGATAACCCTCAACACCTCCCATCAAGATAACCTGTGTAGCCCAGATGGCCAAGCTGCTCTGACCATGGATCAAGTTTGGGTTTCCCAAGTAGTCAGGCCCACCCTCGCCGAAGATCAAAATTCCCAAGCTAGGGCGTTTGTATATTTTCCTCCGACGAGCCATCGACGCATAAAAGGACGAAGAAGCACACGACGATGTGACAAAGTAGCAAGATTCTTGCTGCCAAGAAAATGGTCTAAGTTTCAATTTTTTGTGTGCAGGAAAATGCATTCGGCTCTTGTTCGGGACCGCTAACATGCATATTTATTTTTGATGTCTGATTGGTACTTCCACCATAGCCTTCAGTATTTATGATAGAATTCTTAAAACTCATGTTTGTAACCTACATTATTGCTATTGCATATATTCCCATCATTATATATACATATATTTAGTTTTTTTTTTCTTTTTTTTTTTTGGTTAGTAGTTATATGCTCGTACGGCATGTAATAAACTTAGTTATCAATAAGGAGCGAAACTTCACTACCCCGTCACACGATAAGGTCACGATGAGATAAATCCCAATACATTTTTTATGTCAGAAATTAGAGATTTTTATCTGTTTTTTCAATTAATTTTTTTATATTGTAAATATATTAATTATTGTAATTTTAAGTTAAAACTAAGATTACTTATTAATGTTTTCATTCAATTTTTATTTATTATAAAAAGGATCAATTATCTAAGTATTATTAATATTGAATAAACTTTTGATATATTTAATTTTATTGTTAATAAATTTAAAATCTAAGACTATAATTTTAATATAAATTTTTATTTATTAAAAAAATTAAACGATTGTAAAATTTTTTGCTCCAATTAACATCAAATACCTTTGCCAAAATCAGCTCTGCTAGAAGAACAGTGAACACGTTGTATAGATAATTATTAATTGGCAATATATTATCGCAATCAAACTCAATTCTCCAATCTCTAATTACTCTCACAACAGCACCTTTTCTTCTTCTTTTTTTTTTTTTTTTCTCTTCTATGTATAACTAAACTCAAGTCTTGAATCTTATGCTGCTATCCGGGGAAATAAATTATAAAAAAAAAGAGAGAGAAAAATGTCTAGCTATTATGGTTGTTAATTAGCATTTACTATTCAAATTTCAGAATTTTATTTGATTAGTAGCCACTAGAGTTCCTTTTAGTTTCTTTCTTTTCTTTTTTCTCAGTTTGGAGCTGTCAAGATGTGCTTTTTGTGAAATTGGTCCAAGAAAATGATTAACAGGGGATTATAGCTAGTGGAGTAGATACTTTGAATTGGCTTTTACTTTATGTTAATGCATAAAATTATCATTTTTACATATTAATGCAGGCCATATATATATATATATATATATATATATATATATATATATATATAATTGTTATTATTTTTTTGTCAAAAAATTTATTACTTATTTAATATTATTCATATATTTAGATGTATATACACATACATATTTATTTATATTTTGTATATATTTTGGTCGTATATGGTTCAATTAGTGCAACTTAAAACCTTTAACTCTAAAAGCTTAATAAAAAAAAACTAAAAAGGGTTAATTATTTAAACTTGGAATCCATGTAAATATGGCTTTTTATTTTTTATTTTTTATTTTTATTGGTGCAAAGTTATTTGCCCGGTTGTCAAGTTGAGAAGAGACGGCGTCGTTTCCATCGAGCCACTTACAAAGTATTAACGCGTAAGTACCACCTGCCAATTAAAAGAAAGGTCTCGCCGCCGCCCTCTATCGTCGACGCGCCGTCTTTCGGCCGTTGCCAATTAACGGCGGAGACACTTCCTCGAAGTTAACCGGCGACAACCAAACCATGGACTCAACTTCTGCTATCTTAATTGGCCTCGCTTTCCTCGCCGCGACTGCCCGCGTCTCCTACGTCCTGTACCGGACCGGCGAACCGTTACGGCGCCAAAAATCGCTAGAACCATTGAGTACTCTGATCGTGTTAGGTTCGGGTGAGCTCATTCATTCATTCTGTCTAGTGAGAGTTTGGCGACTTGCATTGTAGATCTATATTGCCAGCCGTTGGATCATATTTTGCTGATGTTGTTGCTGTAGGGGGACACACGGCGGAGATGATAAATGTGTTGTTGGTGCTGTTGCGGAAGGATAGGTTTAAGCCTCGGTATTATGTTGCGGGCGCCACTGATAATATGAGTCTGCAGAAAGCTCGCGTTTTGGAGGACTCAGTGGTGGTTGAGGTGATTTTGATCCGATTGCTTTGCTTTTGGATTTTCTTTTCTTTTTCTTTTTTTTTTTATTTTATAGAATTTTTAACATATAGAAATTGGTTAATTAATGGATGCATGGATCAATCTTATGTTTGCGCTTGCTCCTTCGGGTTCGGGATTTACTGCTTGAATTAGTTTTTTTCTTTTTTTTTTAAGAAAAATTCTCAGAAGGTCTATGGTTGGAATTTAGCAAAGACTACAACTATCAATGTTAAAACATAGTTTTCCATGTTTTGAATATTTTGAATAGGTTAATCACGCTTCATAAAAAGATGTCTTGATTGCGCAACAATGGAGGCACCGATAAGAACAGGATAGATTTTGGGTTAAAATCCTATCCTTGCCCAATTTCAGCTTCAGGACATTTAATGGCTGTGAGATTAACAAGGCCAGGTCCAGAGTTGGTTTCTTTATTTTTTATTTTTTTAATTCTTTTATCGGGGATGTGATAGAGTGTCACAGAAACAGCCTCTCTATAAAAACTAGGGTAAGGTTGCGTAAGTGCTCTTGTCTCATGCATTGGGATGCCTCTTTTTGGGGTGTAACTGAGTGTATGAAAATTTTGTCTTGGAGTCTCCTTCAAGAATTGCTATTTTCAATTGTTGCAACTCAGGAGTTAGGACTGAAAATTATGAAAGCTAATGCTGAATCCACTGTTGGCATTTATCAGAACATTGATTATTGGGGTTGTCTGGACGAGTCCACCACATGAAATCATTGGCTATTAGGCTTCATTTCTCATTGTCTAAATATCTTCAAGCACGCCAAAACATGTTGTGTAAATATCTTCAATCATTGGCTATTGTGGGGGGGGTGTTCTGCATGGATACTGAATAACAGAGGACATAATCTGCCCCAGCCCCCCTTTTTCCCCTTCTGCTTTTCACCCATTTCTCTGTTCAATACAAGGGCATTTGAGTTATTACCATTGAGATTTTGGTGGTTAATTTTCTCTTGACATTGACCTCGCTATTTTCTGTTGGTCTTTCTGCAGAGAAGGAACAAGGGGCTTGCTGCACAGTTCATGCAGATCTATAGAAGCAGAGAAGTTGGCCAATCATACATGACCTCTATTTGGACAACTTTAGTAGCTATGGCACATGCATTATGGCTAATGATTAGAATCAGACCACAAGTGGTATAATTCCTTCATAGTGTATGTTGCTTCTTCCAGTCAGTGCTATTACTTAAAGAGATGCCTAAGTCTGCTTTTATTGATCAGATTCTTTGCAACGGCCCTGGGACCTGTATCCCTCTTTGTGTGATTGCATTCTTATTTAAGGTAACATGCTTAGTCTTTGTAGTGTGTAAGTATATATAATATGGAGTAATGGAATCTTACAGAAAAATCACACAAAACAATTGAATCCAATAAAATTAGAGCATAGTAAATGCATTTATGCAACCCACTGCTGCATGACAAAATTTGTTTTTTGCCACCTATGTCTCTAGGTTTGTATGATTTGTTTGTGAAGCATTTTTATACCATATACTGGGAAGCTAATGACTTAATCTTGTCAATTGTGCCTGCAGGTTTTGGGGATTAAATGGTCTTCTGTTTTTTACATTGAGAGCATAGCAAGAGTAAAGAGGCTCTCACTAAGTGGCTTCCTTCTTTACAAGTTGTGCATAGCTGATCAATTTTTTGTGCAATGGCCACAACTACAAGCAAAATATCCTCGCTCTCAATATGTTGGTTGTCTCATGTAGTTGATTGAAATCTTCTGCTGGCAAGGGTACTCGCTATACTACTGAATTTTTTACAGTTTATTTACAATTTTGTAGCCTTGTCTTGGTGGTGTGTTCTAGTTCTTGGTACCAAATGTATGTTGTGTCCCAGAGAGAGAGAGAGAGAGATGTATACAATTGTTGTAAATGCAAATGACACAGGAAGCGAGTGAGGGAATGAGAATAACCTGATAGTTTCAAAGTTCTTATTAGATATACAATAGAGTACCAGATAGATTGTAACTAATTCTGTTTATTTTTGGCAGAATAATAAAGCAAGTTGGGTAATTTCTTAAATTGTAACTGTTGCTAATGAAGTGTTAGATCTTATGTGCATTCTCTCACACCTGATTTAAGGGAAAATACTGAGCATTGCTGATTCTCCCATTACCCATGTCAGTATTCGAGATCACAACTCTTACTAATCTTATTCTGTTTGTGGAATCTCTGACATGACATAACATTCATGCTAAAAATAGAAAATAATGGAAGAAGTTTGTGGTTTTCTTTTTCTTTTCTTGGCTTTTTGAATAGTAGGACTCTATGGTAAACCTCAATGCCATCCAGCCATCCTGAAACCCACGAACTCCTGTGTTCACATTAATTTCAAGGGAAAAAGAAAAGAAGCTCAATGGGTTACTCAATGCACTATAAGATCATGTATCATGTACTAATCTCAACATGTTAACATGCTCTTTAGCTCTCTTTCCAATTTTTATGCATTCTGAAGTATGAGACAATTGTCTGGGCTGAAAAAAGGATTTGACTTTACATGGAGCAAGAATAGCTTTGATGGAAACTTGTATTGATTTATGCAAATCAAAAAAATGCTAGCAATACAAAAACCACAAGCATAACCTATTTTTCAACTGCTTCTTTTGAGGGTGGGAGCTGTGAGTCATCAATAACATTTTCTTTTTCCATGAACTTGAAATTGTCAAGATGCTGCTGATAGACATAGGAAACAAAGCCCTATATATAGCTACTACCACTAAGCCCCATATATAGCCAGTGCCACTGAGAAAACCTTTATATCACCCACTTCATCTTTAAAAAAGATGAAAGCTAGAACAGAAATGGCAGGCAAACCAAAAACACTTATGTCATTGGAGAACAGTGAAGACACCTCAAACATTAATCCTGATGCACCTGTATCAAAAATCTGCAAGGCTACAGCCGCCTCAGCCAATGTGACAATATAGGATAATTTCCCCAATTTAAACTCCTCTATCTCTCTTTCTATATCCCTCCACTCTCTACTAACAAAAAGTTCCATCACAAACATGATAGTTGCTACTAATAACTGATAGATTATTGATTCCACCAGTACTGCATATGTTTCCCCTTTTTGAATCTTTCTCAAGAAGAGCCTTATGAGAAAAAGCAGCAGTCCATACCTGTAGATGCAGCAATGGTGCACGTGAATGCTGTTGTATAGTTTTCATTGGACACTCCTGCTGGTTTTGCAGAGTCAGATTCAAATACAAGGAGGATGGAGGAGATTGAGAGAAGATTGAGAGACTATTTTCTAAGAACAGCTTTTTTTGCAGGATTAGGTATGAGGAAAAGAATGCATCAAAGGCCATCTGGAATGCACGGAGGAACAAAAACGTATGTGTAGAAAGGTAAAAAATTGCCACTAAGCATATCATTGTATTTGCAGCTAGGAAAAGACCGAAGGACTTACATATTAATGCAAGAAGAGAGGTAGGTGGAAGTTTTCTGTGCAAACTGTTTGAGGAATGGGAACTGGAAAGCCTGCCTTGACTCTTTCTGCCTGTGCTACTGTAGAATCTCGTCAATATTATAGCTGCCGACTGGCTGATGAGGATAAAGAATGTATGGATGGCCACACAAAGCCAATGGTTATAACTTGTTTATACAATGATCCTTGATGTTGACAGGTCTGTATATTTAGGCAAGTTTGCTTTTTTGGCATCTTGAGCTGTTTAAGAGCACACGGAATGCACTCACTGCAGCCCTTTGTTGTGATAACAGCAAAAATGATAATTGACTTCACCAGTGGACAGGAAAGATAAGGCATCAGGAAAGATAATTGACTTCACTGCAGCCCTTTGTTGTGTTAACTCAGCCAAGTTTTAGTTTTGCATTTCTTCAGCTTATGCCATGTCAAATGCAGAGAAGATCCAAAACAATCGGGCCAAATCAGAAAGTGTGCTAATGATACAAGTCTCTTCATATAGATTTGAAGTCTACATGTGAACTTGCAACAGGGAAAGAGAGCTCCTGAGAGGGCTATGCAGACGTCAATTGTCTTGATTGTGCCTTTATTTACAAAACAGCCATAAGGTTTAACATGAGAATTCTGAGGTCTATTGGTATCCTCTTCTGATCAGACTATCATGGTGCTGACAGGGAGAGCTTGTACATGCATCTGACGCATGGACATGTGAAACATACCCTCACATTACGCAGGAATGAGGCTTGCAGGTTTACAATAAAACTAACGAAAATTCTTTAATTTTTTACATGGTCTGAAGGTTTCTGTTTCATGAACAATTAGATATATTTTGCAATGTATCCTGCACTGCGTCATAACCATTATTTTCATTTTTTGACTTTAAAAGTGCCTATGCGGTAGGGATAAAAGTTAATAAATAGTTAATGCTAACTGGCACACAGGCTTGAGGATGTCTTTAGCACGTAGCCAAATCACAAACCAAAAACCAGTCTCATTACTGCATAACTTATCCTGGTAGTAGTCCTGGAATCAAAACTATGTGTAGCTGTTTTCCGTTTTGGAGTTGGGGTCATCGAGACAGTGCTTATTATACATGTGAGAGGGGGGGGCCCAACAGCCAAGGCAGAAGAAGGCAATCATATATTGCGCCAGCTATCTAAGAACACAAGCATCGAAGAAAATGAGACCTCAGACATGTTAGCCCACATAAAAAAACGGGAAATGGTGTAAGGGCCTTTAATTATTTTAGTTCATTCCACATAAGTAGTCCAACCAATATAGCACAGCTTGCAAATGGTGATGGATAGATTACTTTTTCCTTAAAAGCCTGACTCGGAAAGCTATCAGACTTTGATTTGCGGAAACCCTTCTAAGTCAGTGACTACCCTTCTTGTGCTGGAAGCATATCGGATACCTTCTATTCCCAGCCTTATAACTTGTGAACGTCAAGATATTGCTGATAAGCATAGGATATAAAGCCCCAGATAGCTACCAATATGGAGATTGCCTTTATACCATCCATTTTTTCATGGAATAAGAACACAGCTACAACTGGAACTATAGGCGTGACCAGAACACTGATGGCATTGGAGAACAGAGAAGACACCTCAAAAATCAATCCAATGCATCCAATGGAGAAAATCTGCCAACATATGGCAGTCCAAACCAAGTTCATCACATAGGGTACTTTACCTAGTTGATAGTCATCCATCTCTTTTGCCAAATGATTCCATTCTCTGCTAGCGAAAAGCCCGATTGCAGTTACGGCAGTGGCAGTTATCTGCTGATTGATTGCCATATCCATGACCACCTTAAACGTTACCTTTTTTAGGACCTTTGTGAAACAAACCTGTGTCAAAGATAGCATAAGCCCATAGCCAGCAGAAGCAGCAATGGTGCAGACAAAACCAATTGCATATTTTGCTCTAGAGAGTCCGGCGGGATTTTCAGACTCGCTGTCGACAGCAAGTAGGACAGACGAAATGGTAAGGAGGACTAAAGAGTTTATTATGAATGGAGTGAACTTCTGTGAATTGAGGAAATATGAGAAGAGAGAATTAAAGGCCAACTGGGAGCAACAAATAAGGCTGTAAGTGGACACAGGAAGGTATTGCTGGCCAACTGAATACATAAAGCTGTTTGCTCCTACAAGGAGACCAAATGCTGCATAGATGCCTGCGAGCATTAAGGCAGATGGTGGCTTTGTTTGGATATCATCTGCGTTGGGATCTTTTACTTTTGCAATGAAATAATAAGGAATGAGAATTGGAAAGGCTACAGGTTGCACAAGTGCTGCCAACCATCTGCTACTTCCACCATTGGCATAATACAGCCTCCCCAGGACAGTGGCCACCGACTGACCCAAGAGGAGGAAGAGTATATAGATTGTTACAGAAAGCCACCGTTTATGCCTTCTTGTTTGTCTAGAGACACTTGTGGGAGATAGATTTGCTTCTTTGTCAACATCGTGAACTGATAATAACAAAAAATAAAATAAAATAAGAGATTTCAATCATGACAGCACAAATGTTACATTTTATTTGATTTGTCAAAAGAAATATTCAAATCTGGGCTCATACTGTTGCTTCATATGCTTTCCATTTGTCTCATTCACACATGTTCTAAATAAGAGGCACCCAAAAACAACTTTGGGTCCTTTTCATTTCCACTGGTTTGCAATAAGGCCTAGTTGATTACGAGGAAGAGGCACCCAAAAACTAGTTTACAATAGACGCCAACTGGTCTACACGTAGATGGGAATATTAGAGCTTGCTTATGCAGAAGGATCTGTTAACATAATCATCCTCTGGTCAAGATCATGAATCTTCCTGACTAATGCACATCTTCCACTTCAAAGTTTGAAACTTGCAGAAGGAAGTAAGAGGCTTCCTGTAAGCTGGAAACATTCCTAGCATATAGTTACCTTTGTTGGGAAAACCCGCATAAGCGCTCAGGGATTAACACTCAATTTAGACACATACAATCCAAGTAACTATGTGTCATTATAGGTGAAAGCTTCCTCTACATCTTTTATCTTAGAGTTCCAAGCATATGCTTTTACTTTACATCTGTACAGATTGACAAATGAATGATAAATCGATTATTCTAAGGTAATGATATCATCCCAAATGTGCCAACTAAACAACAGTCCAACCACAGGGTATTCTTCTACTGTAGGAGAAAAAAGATTGACTAGCCTTTTCTGGTGAAACCATGTGAGCTCTCTGTGCAACAACAAAGATTAGACACAAATATTGAAATTTCACTACTTTTAATTTGCTTTTGAACATAAGGGTAGTTAACTTACCCGTATAGTCATGGAGTTGCACCTCTTGAACCTCTCCCATTTCAGGTGAGCAGAAGCTCACAAGAGATCAAGCTAGAGTGAAAAGGGGGAGACAGAGAGAGACAGAGACAGAGGATGTCTGCTCGCATTAAAAATGAAGCTGGCCCAGCACATATATGCACACAAGATGTTAGAACTGACATGGGAGAAGATTCGCGTGATTCAAAACCAATGCGTTTATACCTTCTACGGCTCAGCATGAATTAGAGCCAATTGGAAAATAAGGATATATCTGGTAGCCCACGTAATCCAAATTATCAGGGATGGGAGATTCTTAATTTAACTTATATTTTACATGAGTTAAATTAATTTAACTTTAAATGTAAGTGTTAAAACAGAGAGGCTGAGCAAAAATTGCATGCCGACCATGCCCTTCCTCCTATTTTAAGCCCACGACCAACAAAATACTGTTGCCAATCATCTTACCACAATCCCCCCCCCCCCAAAAAAAAAAAAGATTCAAACTTTCTTGCTCAAAAGAATAAAAAAGAATTAATAATAAGTTCGAACTTTGTGGGCTAAGATGGTTACCCCTTGTTCAAATCTAGCGAGGTTATTTTTATCACTCACGATTGGACATGACCAGTTGAATGCAAGAAAATAGGCACAATACACAAGCATAGTTGCGCTTCATTTTAATCGATTTAACCTTCCTTTGATTTGTCATTTTATTTTTGTGGTTGCTATTATTTTTAATTATATATATATATATATATATATATAGAGAGAGAGAGAGAGAGAGAGAGAGAGAGAAATACTGAATTTTATATCTCATAAAATCGGATCTCGCTTCGGTTTGCTTTTATATGCTGTCAATTGAAGTCAGGGTAACCATTGCGCCTTTCCTGCTTTCTGATTTCTCCGTGTGTAAAGTAAAGCGTAGGTTTACAGTACATTGGAAAAGCTAATTCTCGACCCCCCATAAGCGTATGTACTTATCTCGAGTACAATATAAAGAATTCTCAGTGCATAATATTACTGTAAAGTCTAAGAAAGAATCGTATGCGACCTTTATCTCTGAACCTACCTTTGTTTTTCACAAAGTAATATTTCCGCTAGATTATAATGGAGTAAACTTTCTCCACAACCCCTTTTATTGTCTATCAGACACTTCCAAGGTACATACCGCATTGTTATATTCTAAATCTCGACAGATGAGGCACAGCAAATGTGTGTATCAAAGTTACCACAATTGGTTCCACCATTGGCACAAAATGGACAAACGAAAATGGAAGAAAAGAATTAAGCAGTGATTATGAGGTGTTGCCAATATCACCAAAAAGAATTCCGGGTCATTTACCCGTTCACTGCCTGATTCCCCGACGCATATCTGTTATCAACTTTCAGGCTTCGACGTGGCAATAGAGAGCATTTTCCCTCTCCTCCAGAAAGACTTTCGTCTCAAGCTACATCTGCAAGCTACATCTGCAAGCAACATCTTCCAAGCTCTCTTATTAATCTATCCATTTCCATTGTACATCCAGCAAAAGCCTTCTATGTAAAGACCCTTTTCGGCCTTCATTTGTCCTGCTCAGACCTGTATTAGGAAGGTTTATTATTCGGTGAGTAATGGAATTGTAATAAATCCTCTCAAATTCTAATCCTGGAAGTCCAAGAAACATGCAAACAAACAAAAAAAAAAAATCTCATCAGCAAAGAGCCTCCAATAGGAACATTATGCAGCAATGCAATGCATAACTGTAGATTAATTCTTAAGTGATGGTGAGATTGCTTACTCTTTAATGAGGGATCTGAAGGAGGATTAATGCGATGAAATACAAACATAGAGATATAGCAGCTCCTGCAATAAAATGATAAAGCAGCCGCCGATTGTCTTTCATGGGTATGAAAACTGACTTTAGGGTGTTGGTTAGTTCAAATAGCCGGTAAGATACCTGAAATAACACCTCAAGATGGTGTCACATTGCAGGGAATAAATATTTGTCAGCACTGCCACAGTCTATATTCAATAGAAGATTCTTACTAAGATGTAGATGGCAGTTGTAAGCATGAAGTTCAGCATTGGGTATTCTGGGATGAGAGAGAGGAGCCACTTGGGCTGTCCATCGGGCATATTCGATCTGCACATACATATAAAGAAGTCAAGAGAGGCATTTTTTCCCTAACTTCAAAAAAAATTTAAAAAGGCATTTACAGGATGGGGCAAATTCTTGAGAACAGTAACTAGTCACAAAATAGGCAAGTAAACTACCTTTTTTTTTTTTTTTAATCTTTCAAAACTTGTTAGTCCTTTCAACTGGAGAAGAATGGCTAGCCGCAGTATAGGCAAATAAAATTCTTATGTTGAATGTTTACATCTTTTTAGTCCTTTCAACCTCATTTGTTCCTTTACATGACAAGAGATCCAATTTGCAGGAAATAGAAGAAAACAGAGAATGGCATTCACTACTGTTTTCCGCTGGGTGTATTCAAAAAGCTAGAAAGCCTCTTGTGGCATCATAGATTAAACATTCGCATATCATCCTCTATAGTAAACTACCAAATTGCAACCAATGATTGGGAAGATAAGTATTTGGCTCTTAAACAAGGCAGAAACTCTTAATAAAGAAATTTATTCAGAATTGCTTTGCCTATAAAGATGTTGGACTGATTTAAGTTGCTTATTTATTTTATAGCTAAAGGTCTTTGGCACAAGTATAAACACTGATATCAACTTATGGCAGTGCTATGAACTAAAGGTTCCACAAACATCCTTTACAAAGCCAACTATAAGCTAATCTATGCTGATTATCTAGGAACAGATAAAGCAGTGACAAACTAAACAGATTAAAGAAAAAAATCAGAAAACTTGGTCTCCAAACCTCAACCAGATGTGGAATTGTGAAATATATGTCTCTAAGGTTATTTTTCCCAGCCAACTGTTGATGCAAAATATAACAGTCAGAGCAAGCACATGGTATGATGATAAGGCAATTCATAAGCAAAAAACCCGTCAGGTTCACCAATAAGTGTCATTATACAAGTAAATCACGTACGCAAAAAGAGTCAAAGAGCAACTCCGAAGCTGCTGAGTGAAATTTCGCAAGCAAATGTATACACTGGAATCAAAATATAGCAGCTAGCATTAGTAACACGTAAAAGACAATCAAATTTTTTGGTCAAAAAGAAAACGAAGGCAATCAAATAGTATCATGGGGTCACATTTTCCACATCCTGCCTGTGGAGCTCCCCTATGTCGAGAGTTTTGACATGAAAAGAGGGAAAATAAAAGAATGAAAATTCCTTCATACGTACATTATGGGGATCCATGATGTGTAGGGGTGGTACTTATTGTATGTAACCTTGTCAAGTTTGTAGATGTATTCATACCACAGATAACCAACCTTCAAACATAATAGAATGAGATCAAAGCACTGTCAGAAATTGCATAATATGAAAATGAGAATCTAGGCAGATTAAATTACTGTTAAGTTCAAGAAAATTCAACTCACAGCTAAGGATACTGTTACAATGCCTGTCTTTATCGATAATCTCCTTTTTGTATCAGATTCCTCCAATTTTTCCATCCATTTTTCTACCTGCAATTTTATGGCATTTCAGAACAGAGAGTATCGGCCGCCTCAAGAGCAAGAACCAATAAATGGCAAAGCATATAGCAATTACATTGGGGTGATAATAAGCACATATCATTCCAATTATCCATATGTAGCGATCAAGTCCAGATCTGAAATGCCATTCATGCAATCGTGGTAGATCTGGTTTTGCAGGATCAGTATAACCTGCCACAAAAATAACTGTTATGCATATGCAGATTCATGCAAAAACTGTGACACAATACTAACGAGGGGAAAAAGAAAGAATGAAAGTGAATCCAACATTTCTGACTCCAGCCAGGGCGGCCAACCAAGCCTGCTAAATAAGCTGGAAAAGCAAATGAACATGAATTGGAAGGAGAGTAGGTGCATAGGGCACTGACCCAGTAGGAAGGTTAAAGGACTGAAGATAATGTCAAAAACTCCTGGTACTTCCCAAATCAAGATAACCACAACAAAGGATGATAAAATCTTCAGAGCCATCAGCGAGCTATTTTCATTATACTTGTTAAATATGCCAAGGGTTCCATACACCATTAAAGTAAACAGCGTGTGCATTGGGCAGATATAATACAACACATAGTCATTGTTGAGAATAATACAGCAGAATGCCACAAAGAAATTGAGCCGCCACATCATCTGCACCAAGAAATAAGTATCTAAAAAATGATTTCTGTATGAAGATTATCACTGCAAATTATAAAGGAATGCAATCAGTATATGACCTGAGCAAAGCGTGCAAGGCTGAAATCCTTTCTAATGTAGTAATAGGAGAAGTTGCCAAATCCAGTCATCCAAACATATGCGGCAATAAAGACGCGTATTGCATTGTATATCTCTGATGCAGCAAAGTAATGGTACAATAAGAAAAGGACCTGTTAAAACAAAAATAGAAAGATCAGAAAACCAGAGTAATGCAGCCTCACACTTTGCTTTAGAATGAATGAAGCACATCATACATACAGAGAACAGATAGTAGCAACAATCTCCATTATTGGAGTAAAATATAGAAATTTCTTCTATAGACAGACAATAGTTCTTGTGATAGTCTTCATTTATATGGTTTAAAAATGAAAAATAAAATGCATCCTGTCAACTTGTTCTGCAGTCTCTGGAAACAAGTTTTTGAGGGATGCCTTTTCTGGAACAATGAGCACGCACACCCAAAAAAAAAAAAAAAGGCTCCATCCACCCTATCATGTCCAGACAACATCAATTAGCATCAGACAACACTGAGACTATTTGTGTCTGAAAAAGGGAAAAGAAATAGCAACATCCAATGAATATCCCAAACCAAAGCAGAGTTTGATAATCAAAACAGTAAATTAACAAGGAAATGCAACAAAAATCTTTTACAAAAGAAGTGAAGACAAGAAAGTACATGGTTATATTTATTTTCTGCACAAGAAAAAGTATAATTTCTTTAGGTGCCACATACATTACTGCATTTTTTTAATCAATGATCATAAAAAAAAAAAAAAAAAAACATCATTTCCAAACAATATAAAAGCTTTGAAAAAAAAAAGAAAAAACCTTGCCTGCATCCATCCTCTCCATTCCTCAGTCTGGTGCCGATTCAGGTACAGTATAGATTTCCCAGAAAATGCTGACTGCTCAGTATGCTTTTTAAAGGAAGTCATTGCTGATACTATAACAAGAAGAAAGTAAAGGAAGAGAAAAAGGTCGCGGTTGTACGCCTGCCAAGGAGACCAAACAAGAAAAAAAACGTAAAGGATTAACAATAAAAAACTGGAACCCATGAAATAATCTTGCTAAGCTATGCACATAAGGCACGACCATGGAGCTCCAATCTGACAGCCAGAAATGAATGTTTCATGCTCTCCTGTTCAGAAACCCAAGGGAAATGACCCCTCCAATGGACAGTAAAGACACTTCTCTTTTTTTCTATGAGCAGATATCACTTTATCCTAAGATGACCAATAAAGCACAGGTGTACAAATGGAATGAAGCTTTAAAACTTCTAAAATGATCTATAGGGTGCAGATTGATAGACAGAAGAATCATCTCATCATAGAAGTAAACAACGACAAGAAAAATACAAAGCGCTTAATTAATACAGAATGAAAGCCTTCATGCACATAGTTGAGAGTAGCAATCTATTGCAAAGCCATGAAAAGATGAAAATATAAAGTAGAAGCGAAAGCTCAACCACAGGAAATAGTACCTTGGTAGATTCTCCCAATAAGTTTGTCCGGTCACATGCATAGAAATAAAACAAAAGTGCCCCAAATTCAGACCTACATGAATTAGAAACTTGAACATTATAAAGTTTGGTCTATTATAGATATGAATTAACACCAACAAAAAATAAAAGGACAGACATTGATCTCAACGTTGCGCGGTTTTCTAGCAAGAAAGAGTCATCCATAGCCATAAACCTGGAATATCATGGGGCGAAGAATGTCAGAAAGAATATTTTGAATATTTATGGAATTACAGTAAGGATATCATGGCAAGCAACCTAATTAAGTTTGTTTTGATGGATGAACCATGAAATTTTGCAGATGCCAATCTTGTCAGGCCTCCTTCCAGCAAAACAGCCCGATCATCTTCATTCACTGGTTCCTTGTCCTTTCCCAATTCAACAAGATTATTGTCTGAGTGCCTGCAATCCAGCTAGTTCAGTTTCAGCATTGGACAGAACAAATGTAGACATAACTACAACATCTTACTCATTTCAGGCAAAATATCAGCACATGTTTTCCACAAGGAAAAAGCAAGAGATTCAATTTGCACTTAATTAGTCTCTCTTTCAGACTCAACATAAGACTAAGATATTGGTAACATTCCACTTTACTTCCAGATATACAGGTGTGAGAATGACCAAAAGTATTTCTCCAAATGTACTGGATATCAGTTCAGCCAGAAAATAGGCTATTTTTTGCAAACTGTAGCATAGCATCCACAAGGTGTCATGCTTCTGAAATTTAGAACATATAAACATATAATAGTGCCTCAAGAGGCATCCACTCTCCTGTACACAGAAGTATTCACAAAGAGCCAAAGTATTACATCATATCCCATTGGTTATGTCCCAAATGTATAACTAATGCTTTCTCAAGAATGATTTTAAGATGTAAAGCCCATTCTGATATTCACTCTCATTAGACCAAAAAAAAAAAAAAAAAAAAATCTGCATGGATACTAGCATTTTATGCATGCACTTACATGTTGAAGGCCTGATATATCTCTTCGGGTGTAAGATTAATTTTACAAGAAAATAAAAAGTTGTATGTCAGCAGTTTGCTAATGACAAAATTTCATGCAAAAAAGCAACAATTTCTACCATCTTGCATTTAAAACTCAAAGGTAATGTAAATCAATCAAGTTTCCCATCATACGTCCTTCCTACAATTTCTCGCAAATTCTATGAAAAATGTAGCATTTGAACAGTTTGCCAATGAAAGAACTTTTAGAAAACAGCAACAATTGCTATCATCTTGTGTGATCAGTATATCCTTCATACAAGTTTTTGTCCAAATTTGCAAAGATAGAGCCTGTACTAGAGGCATAGACCTACGACAAGACTCACAGACAGTAACACTTTCCAAAAATCATTAGTTTATTAAACATTAGCTACTATGTCGCATTGTAGTATTGGTCTCTGCATTGCAATAACTGCAAAATAAATTCCTCCAATTAACTCTTAGACGCGAATGGATGTCATGGCATTGGCATAGGTATAGTCTTGTTTTGCAGTGCAAAATGTGTCTGTCATGGACAGTGTAAGACTTGACTCACGTACCCTGTTTTTGCCTCCACAACTCATCATCCCAATTAACTAATTAATTAATCTAACGTAGGACATGCCATTGAAATTATTTTTTATTATTTTATAATTCATATTAACTTTAGGTTCAAGTTTTGAGATTTTAACTTGAATAGGAGTTTTATTATATGAATGACATGAAAATTCTCTTTTGAAAATTGTTTATCTTCCTTTTCAAGACTCAATCAAGTATTGGCCTTTATTATCCTCTTTCTGCGCTTCCATTTTGCAGCACAATCCTCAATTGAGAGCAATTCTTACTAAAACTGAAGATATGCCTATAAAATTTAAACAATGTCTAGGCCATGATATGTTCAAAATCTCTATCTCTTGCATTAATCCAACCAAAAAAATAAATAAATAATGACAGTATTCATCATTTAGAATGCTGGACTTGTGACAGCTAGAACTTAAATTGAAAATCACAACAATCACCAAATAAAAAAAAAAAAATGTAAACCAATTCTATATCCTCCAATGCATGACACACATGCAAGAAGATATCAGTCAATAAAACCAGAGATCAATGATACAAACTCACACTTTGGAAGGAGATAAAGATTTCTTATACTCCAATAACTCCGAATATATCCATGCCACAAAAACTGGAATAACTCCTAGCAGAAATGACACCTGAGACATAATAAAAGAAGGCTCCATCATTCATGTCAGTAAGTAAAAATAAAACAAAAAATATCAACAAATAAACACTATGTAGTACATGCTGCAACTGCATTAAACTGGTTGTCATTTAGCCTAAATTACTAGCAGAGAATATGTGGCTAAACTACCTCAATAATTAAAAATGCATGCATGTACATTACTGTTCACAAAAAATGAAAAGAAAGAAGCAGTTGGGCAATAAAGTGTAGATAGCTGATTCTTTGACTATAGTAGTGTTGCACAAGTAATAGACCAAATATGACAACTTGACCTCAACAATTAACTATCATCACAAGCCTTTTAGGATTACTAAAAATGTTAAGCCACATCGGTGCAAAAATTACTTATAAAGAAATCCAATTTTCACAGGCACACTCTAAGTTGCCAGAACCAAGAATGAAACACGAGACATGCGAGGATAAAATACAAGCAAAGGTCATTCGAATCCTGTGTTTTACTGTCAGTCAACAAATGAAACATGCACTTAACGAAATATTATTCAGATCTATAAGAATGGCTAGTATGAAGCAAGCCACGATATGATACTGAAATTTCAACACGAGGAACTAACTCCCACAGCATACCATAGTGCACGGTACTTGAACATGTCCTCATTATAACTGTGAGTCATCTCCTTCATTTACACTAGATGAAGGCAATCGCCAGTGATTGATGCCATACGTGCATAAAACCACGCTAGTATCTTGTATGGAAAGACCAAGTCTTTACAGTTCCACATAGGGAGACAATTGTTTCAGCCATGGAGAGCAGCACATTAATGGCTCTCTCGAGTTCCAACTCCATGGCACGTCTATGGAAACTTACACGCTAGCAGGTCACTTCACTCAACTAAATTGTCTCACTAACATACAATCCGAGCTTGTTGACATCCATTTATTCGAATTCGGCCATTCATTTTGCCTAACTTGTCCCAGTTTCTCTCTTTCTCTCTTTCACAGTTTAATCCAACGACCAACAAAACAACCTAGTAAACATCGAATTCTTAATAACATATATAGCTTCTACAATGATCCGCAGCTACATTA
This sequence comes from Bruguiera parviflora, assembly GCA_019804595.1. Taxonomy (NCBI): domain Eukaryota; kingdom Viridiplantae; phylum Streptophyta; class Magnoliopsida; order Malpighiales; family Rhizophoraceae; genus Bruguiera; species Bruguiera parviflora. The sequence continues at coordinate 6,369,712 of CM034058.1, forward strand.
CACTTGTGAATTTGCCGAAAACAAAGAGTGAAAACACCAAAAAATAGAAAAAAAAAAAAAGAAAAGAAACCATAATAATAATAATAATAATAATAGTAATAATAATCCACATTACAACAAAGTACCTGTCCAGGCGTGATTGGACCCGAAACCACCATTTTTCACCGATCCGGAAACTGCCGAAACCCGAAACGAAACCGAATCAAGAACAAACGGCACAAATTATCTCACGAATCAAACGAAGAAAATCTTAACTAATAATAATAATTATTATTATTATAATTCTCAAGAAAAGAAAAAGAAGTACCAGAGAGAGGAGAATTGGCTAAGCGCGAGGTCGTTACACAAAAGAGAGTGATCTATAGGACATGGTTATAATAAATAAGTATTGAAAGACCAGACCATAACCACCGAGGAATTGAGAGAGAGAGAGAGAGAGAGAGAGAGAGAGAGAGAGAGAGGAGCTTGCTTGAAGAAATGGAGATGTGTCTCTCACTTCTTCTCCTAACACACAGGTTGTAACTAGTTGTCGTTGGGGTTCGGTGATTCTTTTACTTTGATTTTTGGTTTTTCTTTATTTTTTATTTTTTATTTTTTTGTTGCCCTATTGCTTTCAGAACTTCATCACTGAACTAGGAGGAGATGCGATAATTTTGTTTGGTTCTCTCCTGTTTTTTTTTTTTTATGTTTTTTTTTCTTTCTTTTCCTTTTATTTTATTACAGTGCATGCATTTGCTTTGTGGCAATGAATTAGGTTGTGGATTCTACTTTTTTTAAAAAGAAAATAACAAAAAACAAAAAAATTAGGTTGTGAATTATCAAAATAAGCTATTGGATTGTTTACTTTTTGTCAAGTTGGAGAAATAATTTGTTTTTTCTAAATAGAATCAAATAATAGCGGTATGTCACCAGAGTTAGATTATAGACACTAACTTTTCACGTGACAGGGGTCTCGTAATATAATTATTTGAGAAGATTGAATTAAATTTACAATGCAAATGCAAATTTAGGTGTTATATAAAAATAAATAAATTTTATAATATTTAATACAAATTATAAATTATTTTTAAAATTATGTAAAGTAAAAATTAAGAATTAATTTTGCTAAATATTTTGATAAAAATTTAAACTTTTTAATTATTAAATCAAATCAAATAATGATAAAAATAATTTATAATAGTATTTACTTGTAACATCAAAAAATAATAAATTAATAAAAAATAAACCAAATTTCCTCTCGATTTTTTCTTTTCTTCAATTGCAATGAAGAACCTACTAAAAAAATATTGACTAAATACTGCATATAGAGAACTTTTGCGTTAATTCAAACAATCAATTTGAACATTAACGGTGGATTCCTGGGGGATGTTTTAGCAGGTGAATATTGGTTGCACGTTTCACTTTGCCTTATTCAAAAAGAAAATTACTGAAGTAAATAATTATACAAAAACCGAAAGAAATCACCCCTATCTTAGTTCAAAGAGTGAAATGAGGAAATTACTTGTGTGAGTGATAATTTCGTTTAAAATATTGAAATTATATTAATGTAATTATTTACGCGACAATTTAACTTTAAAAGAAAAACTATTATCGACTTTAAAAGAGTACGAAATGATATAAATTGTTGTTAATTATGGACACCGACTATATCTGTTTAGAAATAATTTAAAATGATAAAAATTGTCGATATTTATGGACTATATTGATTTAGAAGTGATTTGAAATGATATAAATTATTGATAATTATTGTTACTTTCCATATAATTAGAAATCCAAGAAAATACATTATTCTTATGTTTATACATACATATATATATATATATATATATATACTCATTAAAAAATCTATTGCTCATAAATTATATAATAAAAATAATTTTTTTCAATTAAATTTTTTTATCATTAAAGTGTCTTTTGAAAGACTACTAGTCTTATGAATCTGAGTTTAATATAATTAGAATTTATCCCAGTACATACTAAGCCTGATGGAAGACAAATATAAAAAAAAAAAAATTGGAAGTGTTATAATACAATAGGAAAAAGAAAACAAGAACAAGACTTATGAATCTCAGCCTTTGAACTTTAATCTCTGGTTTTGATAATAATTAGAATAATAATAATTATTATTATTAAATTATTTTTTAAAAAAAAAATATCATCCGATGTTATCAAATTCTTGGATAAAGCTAATGAAATGGTATGAAAAGCAATAATGCGTATTATGATTTTTCTCATGTGATTAGTTGGCTAATTCGTTGTATGGTATCCCTAGATTCAACAACTACTTCGCTTAAAGGAAAAAAAAAATTGAATTAATAATTTCAATTACCGTATTTTTTATTTATTTATTTAACAAGAAGGCACTAGCGATAGGGACATCTTACCATTTGAGAAGTTGGATCTTGATTTTTTTATTGAACGACCTAGAAGTTTGATACCAAGTAGGTGTGGTCTTGTATACGATGTGGAAGGTGCCATTGCATTTGATCATTTTGGCAATAAAAATGATGTAGAGCAAAAACGTGAAAAAATAAAATAATCAAAATACCAACATTTAATTAAATTTTTACGAGAAATTTTTGAATTTAAAATGTTTATATAATTTTTTGAATAGTTTAAATTTTAAATTTATATACGTATTTATTTATTTATATAGTTCAAAATCTCCAAATAAATGAAAGAATATCAAACTAAATAAAAAAATAATTAATGACAAAATCAAAATAAAAAAATTTTATAATTTCTAAATAATCCGTATCTTAGAATAATAAATAAAAGATTATGTAATTTAGAATAGTCTTTAAATATATTTAGAATCCGATTTGCTATAATTTTTCTTCAGACTTTTAGTAGTGTTTCCAGCTCACGAAGCATTCGCTCGGTCCACGACGACGTGATTTATGAAAATATGTTCTACGTCATTTTTCTTCACATAAAAAAAAAAAAACTTGATTTCCGATTTAATAATAAAAAATTAATATCTTTTATATCAAAGGAAAATAATTTAAATATAATAACTACTTTGATTTCCTTTTTATAGTATCATTATATTCTCATTAGAAGTTTTATTAGATTGATGAGTCCTATTAAGCATATTGAATTAATTTGTAATTTATCTAGTTGATTTTTTATTTCAGTAAAATTAACATTATTCGATCCTTTAAATTAAGAATCAAACAATTTTTTCAGATTTATGGGTTATCAAACTCAATTTAAGATTCAAAAATAAATTTTTCTGGAGATTCAATGGCAACACGAACCTCTTTTTCTCATAAGAAGTCACCTCCTCGTGATCCAGAAAAGAAAAAAAAAAGAAAAAGAAAAAGAAAAAGTGCTTAACTAATAATTCCAGTGAAGATACAAGTTAATATATTTTTACCTTTTAAACTTATTTTCACAATTTTAATAAATAAAAAAATTAAACTACTTTTCAATACATTCTAAAATCTTATTAAATATATCATTATTACAAAATTTAAGTGCTAATAAAATTTTTATATTTACTCATAATTAAATTTTTAATTTATAAAATATAAATTAATAATATTAAATATTATTTTGCCGAACAAAATGTGTAAGATTTTTTTTTTTTTTTAACTTTCAATAATGCTATTATATTCAAAGCAAACTTTAACTTTAAATAATCATTTTATAAAATTTTTATAAAAAAAAATCTTCATTAAAGATAAAAATATTTTTGAAATGAGAAATATATTGATTAATTGCAAGTAAAATCTTTAATATGAGATCTATCAAATTCTTAGAACTTTGTAAAATGACATCATTATAGATCAAATTTGTTTTAATATCAAATGATGTAAAAAAGAAACATAGAAATATCAAGACGATATTAAGTAGGGAAATTTAAAATTTAATACCATTTAATGAGTTATGAAATTATAAAAAGGTATAATGATATCAACATAAATCAAACTTGTGCTTGATACAAAATGACTAACACTCAGTTAAGTTTTTCTAAAAATTTTAAAATTTATCTAAAAAAGATAGACAATTTTCAAAAGAAAACTTTCATATTATTTATATTATAAAATTATAAACTAAATCTAAATCTCAATTAAAAATTAACCTTGACTTTCAATCACTATTCACAAACCCACCAAAAGATTAAAAAAAAAGTGGACAATTATATTTTAAGATAATAACTCTCTTGTTTCGATTTATAGGTATAAACTAAAGTATAGATATTAAAAATCACAACAGATTTTTTTTTAATTTTTTATGGTAACATCTATTTCTTTATTTCATTTTGATCAGGTCCATTTATGCTAACCAAGCAGCAGAAATAGTCATTTTTGACAAAATACGAGGAGAGACTCTTTAAATCATTAATGACAAAATTGAATACAAAATGTCAATATCATAATGTTTATAAGCTAATTTTAATAATTTTGTATTCATTAAAAATTTATTAACTCATAAGTTACATAATAAAAATAATTTTTTATTAATCTAAATCTCATGCTTTTTACTAAAATTAAAATTAAAATTTTTGAAAATTTAAATTTAAATTCTTAATTAACAAATATAAAACGGATATTTTCAATTTCTAATGGCAGCATCGGGTGTGAATGGCAGCCGAGGTCTCTGCTGTACAGAAGAGCCTAATCGTTTTCTTCTTCGTGTCAAGATGGGCTCAGCCCAACAATGAAAACTGGGCCAACTTGCATTCACATCAGAGCATCATTTTGCTATGCACAAGATGGGCTAGCCGCTCGCCGCTACTGGATCAGTATTCACGTCTGGGTGGCCCACTAAAAATGTTAACACGATCAATGTTAAAGCCGTTTGCCCGTTTCCATCTTTATTTATTTTGCTTATTTTGTTTGTTTTTGTTTTTTTTTTTTTATAATTTTTTTGGGGTTTGGGGGGTGGGGGGTGGAGAGAGACCCTCTGTTGTTGTGCCTAAGAATTGAATCTTTTTAATTCTTGTCAAGATGGGCTCAGCCCAAAAAGTCCCATTGGGATACGCCCGTTTGAAACTAGGAATGCTTCTGTGAAGCTTACAGTCTATCTAGAATGACTAAAATTTGTTTTTCAGATTGGTCAGAAAAGGCAATCAAATTTGAATAGAAATGGTTTTAGTTAGAATCAAAACCTAATTCCCTTCCAAAATTCCATGTTTTCTTTTTATTTATTTAAATAGCACAATGTTTTTTTTTTTTTTGGGGTTCTTTTTTGTATAATTAAAGGTTATTCAAATGTTTTTTCTGGCTCGCGATGGCACGAGAGAAACGACACTTTATCCGTCAAGTCAAAACACGAGGCACATTTTGTCACATATGTCTGTCACTCCCACTCAAATGTTGCCAAACATTTTATTTATTTATTTATTTATTTATTGTTTGAATTCACGATATTTCTCATCGAACTCATTTTCATATGTCTAGAATACAATTGTTAGTAACATTATACCAGAGATCGATTAGTTGTTAAGCATTTAATTGAAAGGCTTGACAGGCGAACAGGGATTTAAACCTTTTGTAATTTTTTTTTTAAATTTTTTTTTTTTGCGGTTATGCTTATTCAAATTAAATCAGAATTTCCTACCTCCTTAGGAATTCAGATAACAAATATCTCATGGATTTCTTCTTTTTTGGTATGTATGATCATAGATGGAAAGTTCAACTTTCGTTGAATTGCGGAAAAACAAAAAAAATAAAAAAATAAAAAATCACGTGCTTAATAATGAAAGTGAGATCGATATAAAAGTAGATTCCAGCGGCTCAAGTGCTATTTTCCCATTAACTAGCTTCCTGCATCTAAAATCAATCTCTTCGGCATCTACTCTTTTTTATTTATTATTTATTTTTTTGCTTGTTGCAATTTTTAATGGTAAGTAATTAATATCATTTAATTTGAAACTGACAGTGCATCATAGGCTACGGCCTACAAGCACATCAAATACAAATAAGCTTGTGCAGATTTATGAGTTAATTATTTAATTGGCTAACCCAATTAATAATTAATTTACTGTCAACCACAAGCCTTAGAGTTAATGTGCACAAGCTTATGGTATGACTATCTCACAATCCAAGCTATTCTTTCAGTTTAAGTTAGATAATTAATGCCCTGATTGGTAAGTATCGAATACACTCAAATTAAAGGCCAATATTGAATGTTAGGAGCTATAAATGTGTGACAATGAAATGGGAACTCTTCCTTTCCATCTTTGACTGAGATGCTGCTTGAAAGAGTGGTTGGTTGGAGCTCTTTCTTTTTCCAGATGAATACAAGAAAAATTGCATTGGAAAGGGCTGTGTTCTTTAAGATATTGTCTTAAAGTTCCAGCCATGGAGCCATTTTGGTGGACAACTGTGTACATGGTGGACTGCAAGTCTGCGTCACGTTACTTTTCTTTATTTTTGTTATTTTGACTCTATTTTAAAATCTTGTCAATACTGTTTAGACACTAAAAAGCGAAAGGCAAAAAGCAAAAAGTTGAACTAAATGTGTGCAATAGTCTAACTAGTAGGTAAGTGAGTATCTGTCCACTATCACTTGACGCGAGATTTTAAAGGGTTAAGCCTGTGCGCAACACTTTTCTATTACCGCTTAAACCTCTAACCCTCTGCATGGCATCAATATTTAAGTGATAAATTTTATTTATTAAAAAAATTAAATAAAAATATTAACTCAATTTTTAATTTAAATTCACAAATTCCCATGACTTATACTTTTATAATACCTATGTTAAGGCCAAAAAAAAAAAAAGAAGAAAAAAAGTGGCACTCGGTATATGGAAGTTCAATTTTTAGGGTTAGATTTACACAAGTAATTTCTTCGATTTTATTTTTATTTTTATTTTAGTCATAAGCCTAACATGCGTTTCACCAAATTCAGGAAATAGTTGAATAGTATGCATAAATTGACCACCAACGTCACTTCATCATAATATACAAAGAGGACAAAAATATATACAGTTGGACACAAGCAAAAAACGTTCAAACAAGAAGATGGAGTCAAGGTCTAAACTCAAGCAATTAGAGAGAGATCGGAAGATTATACAATACCAAGTAGTCATTATTCTTTTTGTTCATTAAAAAACTCATTGGTCCATTATTGCTAGCTATTTTCAGGAATAAATACTTGTATTTATTAAATTATGTATGCGATTTTTTTATTATTATTATTTATTACTTAGTTTTAAAGGAAACAATTCGATAGGTATATAATTTACAGTGCATATTCGGCGCAATTTTTTTACAGGACTGTGGGGTATTATTTTTATTTTCTTACAAAAAAAAAAGATATATAAAATTGAAACTTTGGGAAGATTTCCTTTTTTTTTTCATTTTTTATTAGCATAAACTTTGATCACACCTTGATTAACTAAAATTTTGAAAGAAAAATATTTGAAATTGAGATTTGAATTGCTTTAGGAAAAATATTGTCCAATACAAATTGTTTATTTAGGTTAGTAGATGATGGATTAACAATAATTATACAATGATTATACAAGATTTAATGTTACAGGCCTAATTTTGCGATAAATAAACTTGAGTAAATCTTTTCTGCATTACTATTGTACAATAAACCTAAGCTAATATTAAGGACCTTAAACATGGTATTAATCAGTTTTTAAGTTCCATCCAAGGAAAATTTGTTGCTCAAAAATAGTTATTTTAGTCAATAAAATAATGACATAATAACAGAACAAATTTATGACTCAATCACTCAATGCACACACACACACACACACACACACATGGAAAAAACATAAATAATTAAACTAATTGAACATATAATTAATTGGATGGACCACGCAGGCACAACGCGTTCGCCCCCTATTCCTATGTATCGACCAACTTATAAGCGATATCTAGATTCATAAATTTTTGGTTTACGCAATCTGCAGATCAAAACATAACATAGAATTTTTGGAAAATTATTAAGTTTCTTCTTTAATATTATTACAATTCAATCATCTCCAACTATTGATTTGTTGCCATTATTACGCAAATACATATAGTCTTATCGTAAACTTGTTGCATTATTGTGGTAAATTTCAGAAGGGTTTTGTCCTTCGTCTTCCTGAAAAGTTTTGTTGAATTACATGGCACGTTATTGGTTGTCTCTATGTCTAATGTTGTTAACGTAAATTTATAAAATAAACCGACATTATGTGGGGGGGGTAAAATGAGATTATGACTTCTTCCTTGAAAAATTAACTTCACAAATTTTGATAAAGGGTGAGATATTGTAGAAAATAATACTTTTTATACTTCAAAATTTGAAACGTCAAATTTGAGGCTTTCTTCACAAAATGTAGTCCATTCCATTCCAAATGTTCCCTTTAAGCTAGGTAATTTTAATATATATATATATATATATATATAGAATCAATTCACGTAAATTATGACTTAATCGCGAGACATTCAGTTTTGAAGATAATTTTAATATTAAAGTAGAATAATTAAATGAATATAACAAGGATAATTTTTTCGGTAGTTAATTTGTGCTTCAGACAGATGTATTTGGCTTACTTTGAATTGATAATGACTAAAACATTGTTTACTCCATAGGGTGAGGATAAAGAAGGTCAATAACCAATGAAGACTTTTCTTTAAACATAGTTGCAGACTATAACGTACATCATGTGTGTCTAGGGTATAGATTAAGAAGATCTACAAAGAATCAGTTAATATATTCTTCTTTCAATGCTTTCCCTAAATTTCTCTTGTATGGGCCATGTTAATCATGCTTCCATATGATATTACATATATTAAACATTGCATAGCTTCAGTTATTCCATGTACTCATGTAAATAAATAATAACTCCCTTTTTCAGCTTGATTGGATTGGATCATGAGGGTGCTTAATTCTACGAGGAATAATGTCTAGATATGTGATTACCTCATCCTTGACCTCGTTGAAATGAATAAATAATTTATCAAATTTCCCCCCATAAACGTTTTTTTTTGGGGGGGGGGGGCTCAATAAATATCTCAATTAAAATAATTGAAAGAAAACATTTCAACGTGAAAAATATGAAAAAGAAAAAATAAAAAAGAAAAGTAAGAAGAACTCAAATTGAAGGTGGATTGGGGCCCTAACCATGGTCCTATTGTAACTGGTCAATAGCCCTCTTCTGACTTCGGACCAAGAGAAAAAAGCATCCTATGTTAAGTTGTCTACAAGCGTTTTGTCCATTTTTTTGATCTTATTTAGTCAAGATGACACATTTTAGGCGTTTGCTTATGCTTGTTTTCTTGAGCCTTCCAGCTTTTAGGGCACACATCAACTTGCTTGGAAAAAATTCAACTGTCCCTCCCAAAAGAGACAAGTCAAAATTCCCCACATTTTGCTTTCGTCTTGAACGAAGAATGAAAACTAAATTCAATATTAATTCCAAGCTGACCACGTAAGACGCTTAACGTGGTCCAAAAAAACTGCTTCTGGGCCATATGGAGGGCCGACCCCACAAAATAATTTGTCTTCGTTGTTTTTGTGGCGCATTAAGAGAGAGGCTCAGTGAATTTTACAGATTTCAAGATCTACTAATAGAATCAAGTAAATTCTTTATTTTAAATTTAAGATTTAAATCTTAGTCATCACGAATCAATAAAATAAAAAAAAAATAAAAAAACGGGAGATGGAGTAAGTTGTGAGTGGAATATTACCTCACTATTTGATTAATTTTACTCTTTTTCATCCAGTGGATATGAACACGGTTCTAGTTTCAATGTTCGAGTTGTTAAATACCACGAATCAGGGCATTTTTGCTTAGTTGTCAAAGTAATCCTTAGATGCCTTTCGTATTTTTTGGTGGGTCTAAGAGAGGACAAGAGGGGGGGCTTGCAGTTGCATTGAATTCAAACATGCAACACTAACATGTGGTTTCCCTATTTGTGGATGAGGTGACTTGTCCAACAAATAAAAGTAAGAAGTCTTTTTTTTTTTTTATGTATCATCAGCATTAGGATTTGATTTCTAGTCGGTAAAACAAGCAAATCACTTTATCATAAAAGCACCAATGCCACTGCATTTTCAGTACAAAGCATACAATGCTATAATTGAAGCCAAGGCTTCCTAAGGGCCATTGTAATTTGCGAGTCTCATCTTAAGAAAATTTTCCATATTATACTGACGAAGAAATTCACTTTAAACTTGAACAATCAGTAAAATAAAAATAAAAATGAAGAAGACATGCATGTCCACTTCTGGATAGTACTAGCTTCAAGTATGGATTAAGATCAATAACAGAAGTATAGCTTAAGTATCTAATAATGACAATAAATGAGCAAAGATAAAATGTAATCAACCAAGTAGCTAATTAAGCATATTATGTACAAGGAGAGCGAGAGAGTGGCTTTTCAAGGCTCTTGTTTAAGGAACATGGAAGGGACTATGTCTTGTAAAAGTCCATAGTCAGGAACTTGATTATACTGATGAAGATGCTGCTGGTTAACATGCTGTGGGTACATAGAGCCTCCTGAGCAGATAACTTGGTTACTTATGGAAGGCATTTGGACCAAAAACTCCGGTGGAAAGCTAGGTGAAGCTGCTGCCACGGGTGGTTGTGCTAGCATGGACTGTGAAAACAGGGCCGCAGCAGCATTCCCTCTAAGCGCTGAAGGGATGGGATGATTATGCTGGCCTTCATACGTTGTGATTACAATCGATTGATCCTGGAATGACCTCTCAACGCGTTTCTTGACAGTGCATTTCTGAGTGGTGCAACGGTAATAGCTCCTGTAAATGGCAGCCAAAGTTGATTTGAGTTGTACTGGCAAGTGTTCACATTGTCCTGAGTCCTGACCTTGGAACACGAAATTAAGGCTTAGTGTGTTTTTGGGTGCAAGAAAAAAGAGATATTTACCTTGGATAAGGACTATTCTTGACAGCCTTCTGTCCATATTTTCTCCATCTGTACCCATCTTCTAGATGATCAACCTCGCTCTTGGTCATGAAGGCAAATCTTGGCTCTTTCTGCCTTTTTTCTCCCTTCTTACTATTATTCTTTCCCTTGCTTCTGCCCATTATATTTATTTATATATAAAGCCATATATAAATTCAAAGTTGCACCAAATCCAAAGAATTTTAAGAAAAATTCAATTAATTACCAAATATTGACTAATTGGAAAAACGTGAAAGAACACGAGACTTACACTTTCTTAGAGCTTTCTCCTCCTTCTTCAGACTCCTTTGGTTCCTCCTCTTTCTTGTTCTTCCCAGAATCTTCTTCACCACCAGCCTCACTCGAAGAAAAGGAAACCGAAGAATTTGGAGTGACTGGAACATTGTCACGACTAGCACCATTGAAATCACCACCTTCAGCAGGCTCTGGCTTCACTTCTTCCATCGAAGAAAACATTCTTGGCGACGAAGGCGACGATGAACCATAAGCCTTTGTGAGAGACATGTAGTCCATGGATCCTTGCAAATAGTCAGCAAAGCCCATGTATGGTGAAGGATCAAACCCTTGATGAGTGTTGTAAGTTGATGATCCAATAATGGAAGGAGGTGACCTTTGATTGTTGTATGCATCTTGATGATCCCCATAGAGTGAAGCATGGTAATAATAGGGGTCATTGTGTTCATTAGACATGGAGAGGATGTGGGAGGAAGAAAGAGAATGGGGAGCCTTTTACTATCTCACTCTAATATGGTGCCTTTGCTTTGGTTTGAGTGAAACTCGCTAACTTTCGCTAATTTACCTCTTTATATATAGGTGGTTGACATCTAATTAGAAATCCCTCCCCCCCCCCCAACACTTTTTTTCCTTTTTACTGGGCCTATATTTAAGACATTAAAAAAATAAATCAAAATAGAACTATAACATTATATATATATATATATATGATATGTTATTATAGAATATGTGGTCAAAGAAAATAGTTGGACATCAACAAAAAGGCCCATGGTACCATTACTCAACCTAACTTTCAAGTGCAAATTAGTTTGGTTCATAATAATTAATTGGACCACCCTCATCACAATAATAAGAAGATTATAGTGATCTACACAAAAAAAACAAAATAAAAATGAAATAAATAAATAAGGAAAAAAAAAAGCACAATTAGCTGCATGTAATTAATATAAGTGGACATGGTGATGCTGGTGACACGCACGCGTTGGCAGGGAGAGTGGAGGAGAAAGACTGAAGGAAGAGAACGAGTCAGCGAAGACTAACAGTAACTGGGTTATAGTCGGTCACGAGGGGCCTTCTTTTTTCGGCTGTGACTTTCATGGGGTTAATGATGGGGTTGGCCGTGCCGTTATTTTCCTCTTCGGGTCAAAGTTTCATATTTTTAATATTAAAATAACTATTAATTAAAAAGGAACGTAACGGCAATCTCAGGCTTACACGTGTCATTTTGGCACCGGCATTTGACCGTGGCCGGGCCACCACCCTGACACGTGGGAGACACCCACTCTTCTTTGTCTTTGCTGATGGGAGCCAACGTCACCGTTATCTTCGTAGCCGATTTACATTTCATTCTCATTAATTTAATTAACGATTTGACTTGTTTATGTAATATTATAAATAAAAATACTTAAAAATATACATTTTAATTAATAAATATTTTATTAAATTATACAATATTAGTATGTGTTTATTACATTATTTTTTATTATATTATTATTAAATTTTTTATTTAATTAATTACTTGATTTGAGGGTTAATATAAATAAATAAATAAGTAACAATTAGTTTGATTTTTTTTTTTTTTTTGGAGGAAAGAAAAAAGGGGTTAGTTCGACAGAAACAGGTAGCTCGAACTAATTTCAGCGGTTGTCGACAACACCCGAATTTAACTTTTTTTGTGGGTCACTTGCTTTTATTGTTAAAAACGTGGATGACACAAATAAATTTTCCTATTAAATCATTGTTAATTGAGTATTATGCTAAAGATATTAAGAGTTACGATAATTTTTTTTAGTAAATGACATCTCCCGGTAAAAAAAAGTCAAATAATGTTCTGTTAGGTCGTTGAACGTACTTACAAGGAAAAAAGAATGGATTAAATTATGTGACATTTAATATAAAAGTTTCAGTAACCAACATTTCTCTTTACACTTTGTTTGGATAAAATTCCAGGGGAAAAAAATTAAAGAAAGAAAAATAAGAGGAATGAAAAGTAGAGTAATCAAAAATTTTCTATTTTATTTGTATTTGGATAAGGATGATGTGGAGAAAAAAAAAAGTTATAAATTCTTTCATTAAAAAAGAGTAAAAAGTAGAAAAAAAAATTAATATGCATTATAATATCAATTTTATTTTTGATAGTCAAAATGCATATTTTTAACATACAATTCAAAAATAAACTGTGCATATAAATATAATTTAAATAGAAATTTGAATAATTTATCTATAATCAGAAGTATTGCTTATTTTATTTTTTCATTGCTTCTTATGTCAACCATCTCTGTTTTTTTTCTTTTTTTGTAATCAATTAAGCCATTGTCCGTTGCCCTTTGTCTTGTTTTTGTTGTTTTTTGTTTTGATAATCCCATGGCCTTATACTATGTAGGGTTGATAACGTCTTGACAATATCTGTATAGGGAATCGACTATTTTTCCCTTAATTTTAGGGGGAACCTACTTTTGTGGGACCCAGTAAGAAATTGGGCAATTTCTCTCTTTCTTTATCCATAACTATAGCATATTTGCATTCTAAACACAAATATTCACCATCTTCACTCGCTCACTTTTCCTTTCTCATTTCGAGAAAAAAAAAAAAAGAAGGCGTGGGAAGAAAAAGAAACAATGGAGGGTCCAAATTAGACCTAAATGGGAATGACATGAAAAGTCCTTTTCAAAACGTAGCTTTATTCAACATTTTATCAACGGTTAGACAATTTCATGTGCTAATTTTGCATATAATTTTAAGTACATTCTCCAGTCAATGAAAGAATAAATCACTTTTAAACTAGGACATTGCATTTTCCATATGACAAAACTGCGTTACAAGAGTGAGAACAAAACGGTAATCTTTGCATATTCGTCGGAAGGGCCTCTTTGTCTTCGGATTTTTCTCGGATGAAAACGGGTGCCGCAATAACAAAAGTACTAAACTTTTAATAACACCATGCAATTCCCCCCCCCCCAAACCACTTATATATATATATATAAAAGTTATTACCTTCGTGAAAATTTAACTTAATAATAACTTAAAATTCGAATTTCAAATTTCACCCATAAATTTTTACACTCTGTATCACTAAATTATGCGTCAGTGTTTTTATAAAACATTTTTCTGCAGTTCTTAATTTTGTCTAAACTGCAAATGCAGTCTTGTCTTTCTTCTGTCTACAAAATTCCAAGTGTCGGCACGCCAAGATTAATGGAAGTCTCATTTCTCCTATCACATTCAGCGGAAAGCTTTCAAAACTTGCCGACGTAAATCAACACATAGAATAGCATATAAGAATTTTAGCAAAACCAAAAATCACAGGCAAGATGATGAAATCAAAGTCAACTCTTGGAAAATTCGAGGCCAAAGGAATATTTACCTCTCATTTACTTCATTATAATCATGTTTCTGAACACAAATTTTTGGCAGATTTTTCGGAACCATGCTTTTGGCTTACGCAAAACCCCAATGGCGCGATGCACGTGTGCCATGTTTCCGGGGCCTTAACCCTGTACTTTAAATTTTACAAGCTAGGCACTCGGAAGAAGTGATGCTGAGAAACAGCCTCGGTTAGATTTCTTGTTCTTCTTCTTCTTCTTCTTGTTTTTTTTTTTTGGGGGGGGGGGGTGTATACAATAAGAGTAACGTCGGACTAAGTTATGGTAAACTAAGATAAATGGTAACAGCGGCAGTAACAGATAAATCAAACCTAATTAGAAGATATGGTTCAATTTTTTTATAAATTGTACTGTCCATGTGTTTTTAAATAACTTATATTTGACTTCAAACAAGCCTTTTAAACTTTCCAATCAGGTTAAATTTGACTTTTATCTCATATTTTCATAATTATTCTCGTGTGTCTAATTCAATAGGTTCTTAATATATTAGAAGTATACATGAATCATAATTTTAAAAGAATCAAATAATTTAAATCTTTTAATTTATTATTAATTTATCAATTAATTAATTTATATTTATAGATTTTAATTAACGTCTAATCACATGTTGTGTTTTGTTGTGACTACTTAATTTTAAAACTATCCAAAAAAAATATCTGATACCTTTCATTTTAATGCATGATTTTGCAATATAATTTAATTATTTTATTATAATAATGTTCTAATTAAATATAAAGTATAAAATTAATACCTACTCCATTTTATTAGTTGTGTTCATTTTCAAACATTCATGGATAATTGATTTTATAAATCATAATTTTTTATGAATACTTATTTTATCTTGATTAAAAAAAATTTTAAATTAATATCCGTTGAAAATATTAGAATATGTTTTATGATTATTTCAAAATGATAAATTATTCATTCGTTACTTAACTATTTTCTTATAATTTATATTAATTTTAATAATTTCATAAACATTGTCTTTTGGACTATCAGGCGTCTCATCCAAGATATTATGCTAATTTTCAGTCATGTATGAAATTAAAATTCAAATATATAAATTAATTATTAATTATTTGACTATCTCTATGGTTCATGTTGTTTTTAATAATTTCATAAACATTATATTTTGTACTATTAGGTATCGTACTGGAGATACGGTACTAATTTTCAGTCACGTTTGAAATTGAAGTTCAAGTACATAAATCAATTTGCTCTAGGTTGTAGCACTACGTTTCTATTACAGAGTTCCTCTCATTAGGTAAACAAACACCACGCTAGAAGGTGAAAAGGGCTATACTAATTTCATAAACATTTGTTTCGCACCGTAATTAGTGGCTAATTGATTGCCTAACAAGAGTCTAATCGGCAGTGCCCCCCCCCTCCCAAAAAATAAATAAATAAATAAATAATTAATTAATTAGTCTCATCAGCTTGGATTTTACTATCGTGGCCAAATCAAAAGCATATGTGTCCTAGTTATAATAGATTAATGGCTGGTCAGCCAATCAAAATAGGTGGAAAATGCATCTTCTGTACAAAAGAGCATATGGCTGGGATAGGTGCACTTCATCCCCCCACTTGCACTGCAACGTCTACATCTCCAACCTGCTTTTTGTGGCCGAGTTAGTTGTTGAGTAGCAAAATCAGTCATCTATCCTATGCAGACCCTTGACAATTACGAAATTGTGAGAAGCTAGAAACTGTAGAAAATGAAAATTAGCTTTAAAAAAAATGAAAGATCACATAAGCTATAATTAACAATACAGCCGCCAGATTATGATCACTCGAACATGTAGGCACATACGCTCTTTGCATAAGAGGCAAGACCCTCTCTCGTCGAGGTTTCAAATTGCTGTTACCAAACAACTACTATCACTACTGGAAATTGCAGCCACCGACATGCTACAGTTGAGGACTTAACGCGGCCATAATTGCAGTTAATGACATGATAACTACTGTTATTCGGGTGTTGTTGAATAGATATTAGAATTTGTAACCACCACCGAACATTGTGATTTAGCAACGAAGAGATGGTTTGTTACTATGTAGTGTTTGGTAAAATTAAACGTATACTTATAAAATTAACTTTTTTGATGATTGCACACTCCTCTCTCGCATAGTATAGAGTATCAACTTTGTTAATAAAAGGGAGACATTATCCATTTGATATATATATATATATATATATGGTTCAAATCTATCTAAAATATATAATATTATAGAAGTTAGGTTACTTAAAAAGAGAGGGGTAGGTATTTTTATATATTTAATAATTATCTTATTTTGATGATTCACTCCTTAATCTTAATTTCAATTTCAATCAATCGTTATTCTTTAAACCTAACCTAAAAGAATTCTTGATAGGTCATCACTTAATTTCAATTGCAATTAACCATTACTCCTTAAAACCAACCCAAAAATATTTGGTCCACTTAAACTTTCAGGTCTGCTCCTCCTATCCTACTCATATTTATAGTAGGTTTCTTCTATTTCGGTCTTTTTAATTTTTTGTTTTTTTTTTGTTGTTTTTTTCATTATGCTCATGTGATCTGCTTGTCTTTTCTTTGAATGATTTGCAAGCTTGCAACAATGGAGTGGCACGCAAGATAACAGAACGATTGGTAGCAATATCGCTGCTATTGCCACATTCATCTTCGTGTTTGAGCAGAAGGAAAAACCATAGGACCAGATAGATCAAGAGCTAAGCAATGGCAAGGTATGTGTTTAAATATTATTGTGAATATTTTGGATCAACACCAACCCAATAATGTTTATGATCCTTAAAAGAATTAGATGTAGAAAAAGAAAGCATACCTAAATGGGATACGGAAAAGAACGTTTATGTGAGGCTAGATATGGGAATTATTTTTCCAGAATTTTCTTTAGAATGCAACGTGAGCTTTACTATATTTTCTTTTACTGTAAACGTCGATAATTTGGCAATTTTTTTAATTATTTGTTGATTTTTTTTTTATATTGTGGCAGATTCAAAGGGGGGAAAAAATACAATAGAAGTTAGATGATATGCAACTCTTTTTTTTTTTTTTTTATGTTTAACAATAATTATTTGTTATTTTCAATTATAAAATAAGCAGTACAATGAACTATTTAAATTTTTTTCTAACTTAAAAGTTTTAGTCTTTAATAGTAAAATAAGTCTCATATTCTAAGTTAAAAAATGCTCATCGCACGAACTTAAAAACTAGTATATTTATAGATTCAATGATTGAGCATTTCAATAACTTGTATTTTATGTAATTTAGAATTATGATTTTCTATATGCACAGTTATATTTATAATTATGTTCAAATAACATTTCTCTATACTCAACTGCACCAGATTGCAATTTAAGACAATATCTTAATAAATAGCCATTTCTTCTAGATGAGATCATTCTCCACAAAGCTTCCGATCATTGACTGTATTGTTGATTTCAATTCTTGGCATGTAACATGTATTTTCTGATCTACTATTTTCAAATAGACATTATAAATATAAAATTAAAAAAAAAAAAAACAAGAATCTAAAAGTGGACACCGTTATTTTTAGAGAGCATGACACATAGAAAGGAATATTGTGCGTCATTAGTAGACCACTTCCCCCACAATGTAATTTACTTCGAAATAATCAAAACGAGTGATCAAGACATTGACTCCACCAGATAAGCCTACATTGTATTTGATGGGAATAAAGTATTTTCAGCTGATGAGAATTGGAATGATGCATATTCTTGGGGGAGACATTATATGGGTACGGGGAATATTGGCTATAAGAGTGGTTGATCAAGAGGGAGGACTTTTTAAAGGAAGAGATTGGAGTTTGTACGTATAAAATACAAATATATTTTGTTCTTGGTTGAAAAAAAAAATACAATTAGAAGTATGAGAGCAAAATGTGTGTTTAGTTCTAAGTCGTAATTATGAGAGTAATTAGTGACTATTAGTAGGTGTTATGATGCTTCTTCTTTTTTAAGTTTAATATAACGACTTAATATACTTTGCAATATCACCAACACAATTGTGTTGACAAGTTTGTGGGTATTACTTTTGCTTGTTCATCTTCTCCGAAAAACAAAAAAAAAACAAAAAAAAAAACAAAAAACCAAAAACCAAAACAAAACAACAACGGGCATGAGATTGTTGACCTTATAATACTTTAGTCCATCAGATGTGTCATAAAGTATGGTTTTATTGCTTTCCCTATCTACATAGAAGGGAGCAGGTTTTTAGTTAGGTGTATTCAATGAGAAAAGGAATCTCTTGGATGTTGACCCAATCGCTCCCCTTCTATTTTAGACAGTCCTAAATTTAAGGCATAAGGCAGCACCTCTCCCATATGATATCTAAAAATGCAATGTTCTTGATAAAAATTATTAAGTTTATAACCCTGTACAATCTAATGTTTTTCACTACAAATTGACCCATTTCCTTCTAAGGTAGACCATTTTCTTCCTTAAAGGCCAACTCTTAAAATTTCAAAAAACATTGGTCTTTTTTTTTTAATTTTCGGCCGTTGAGATTGAACTAGGTGGTATAGTTTAAACCCCCTCCCCCCCCCCCTGTCTCTCTCTCTTCGTCTTTCTTAATTTGAGTCCAACAGATCGATGGGGATGGGGTTACATGTATGTATAATAGGACAAACCCCACGATTATGGTGTTGACCAATTTGCTAGTAGGTTACCAACCGGACCCGTTATTGGCCAAGGGTGACTTTAGCAAGGGTAACTCGCTTTGAGGTTGTTGCAGTTTGCAGACAGCCTATAGCCTTTCGCCATTAAAAAATGTTATTTTCTTAAAGTCCAATTCAATAATTAAATCTCAGCACAAGTAAGCGATTAACCTCTGGAGTTACATTACACATAACATGTTTTAGATATATTAGCTTCATATACTCCCATTACGCGATAATGTTTCTCTCAAGCTTTCACAACACTAGATGCTACCAATTAAGTTAATTCCAGCAAAAAGCATTGTTATGCTGTTGTCGTTGAAGGAGTATAGAGCATGATTCGTAAATTTTTTTGTTTAATAATTGCCTTCGTCCGAAATTTGAATTCAAAATCTTTAATTTTAAAGATAACTTTAATATCACTAAATTAGACTTTATTAGTTGATTCGTTAATAATTTAATATAATGGAAAGAACAGGAGAAAAACCACTCCGAGTGGGAACTTCTTTTTCAAAAAATTGAAAAAAAATAAAAGAAAATTCTCTTCCTTGCTCTTTGAGGGAATCAATTTAAGCGAGGCATATAACTGAGCGAGACCCGTGTGGCAGCTGTTACTCATCAGCTTAACTGGTAAGCAACTCCTAGTTGTCGAATAGCTATCTTAATGAGAATAGGCAATTGTGTTATCAATAGTTAAGAAGTTAGGCATTTATTTTATTTTTATTGCATAATTTACCAGTCCAAAAAATATATATATATATTTTAATAAAAAATAAAAGGAAAAAGAAAGAATAAAAAGGCAATTGTCACATTTGGGGTTGCGCTTGTTGATTGACAAGTGAGTTGCTAAATTGAAGGGTCGGGTAAATTGATGGACAACCCCTGTCTGGCCACTTTACGTTTGACATAAGAAAAGGCAGGACTAACTCATGCTGGAACATTAATTTTGATGATGAAGTGATAATAGTTATAGGCTTGATGAGAGCAATACATCTCTTCTAAACAAACGTAGGCTTCAAGTTTGAATTCCTTCCTCTTTCTAGGAAACTTCAAAAGCAAAACAGGAAAAAAAAAAAAAAAAAAAAAAAAAGAAGAAGAACAAATAGCACAAATGGAATTGCCAAATCAAAGGGCTAAAGCAAGGGGATCCGAGATTCAAATTAGTAGTTTTTTCTAACCGATTCATTGGGAGAGTCTGAAGTGAACATAGACTGCCAATATAGTCATGGTTCCCAACAAATAAAATCGTCTGCAGTCCACTAAGACCTGGAGTGTGATAGAAATATTTCATGAGACCAAAAAAATCATAATTTAAATTACAAAGTTCTTATTCTCCCACTAAAATCACCTCAAAATCTTTCAATTTTTTGGTTCTTGGGATAGGAATTGCATCTTGAAATTTCATTCAACCAAATATGGTCAAAATTCAAACAAAATTTTCACATGCCTTGACTTGTTTTTCCAATATATTTTAGCTTGGATTGTTTCTTCTCTTTCCTAGTGAATGGCATGTTTTCTAATTTTTTTCTTTACTTAAAGCCAACGTCAACCCACATCAATCAACATTACCGAGACCTTTTTATTATCTTATACTAACTTCTTTCTTACTTGATATCATTTATTTAGCATAGAGTTGAATGCAAAAGTCAACTTGACTGATAATTATTCATCATCATGCATATAATCCACTTGGAATATTCCAAATAAATAATAATTTCTGTTTTTGCATTCCAATTCAATCCATGACTATTATCCCCAATCAAACTCACATTTATTAATGCAAAAATAGAACTTTTTTTGGGCCTTTCTCTCATACATTTGTAATTGCTTTAAGCGAGTTAAAGCATCAAATGTGAAAGGCTTCCAACTCTCTAAGATTCTTTCCCATGTCACAAATTCTTTTGACCGCTTCCAACTAGTTTAGTTAGCCCTTTAACTTTATTTAGTCAATATTATTCATGATTTAGAACATTCCAATAATGTCCATCCACTATTTTACTAGCCGGTAAAGAAGAGAGTAATGAAAGAAAGGTATCACTTTTGCCTGATGTTTTGTTTTTTGGGGCCAAATTATTGCTTTAATCAACCTTAGATAGATGGAGTTGTCAGCTTTTACAAGTTGTTGTTGGCCGAGTTGACTTGGCCACCCCCTGGTTTTATTCTCTCATATTGAATTTTGTTTGGGATTACCACTAAAACTTCCTCTTTATTCTCTTGATTAAATGCCCTAATCTTGCAGTCTTCCTTTCTTTTTTTTTATTCTTTTAGTCAGGTGGTGTAATATTAGCCCTTTTGTACTGTTTTCAATGACCTTCTTTACAAAGAGTCTGTTCCTGTGATCGAACCTATAGTCCTCAATTCACATTGTATTAACTCATACAGTTATAGTAAGACTCGTTTTCCCAGAAAAAAAGGAGAAAAAAGCTTTAAAGACTGAACTTGTGTGATTTTTGAAGGTGGACTTTAGGGGATGAAAAGAATAAAGCAAATGAAGACCAAGGCTGCTTTACATTCAAAATCAGAGTTCATACTAGTACATTCACAAAGTGCACTCATCACCCCAAAAACTAAAAAAAAAAAACACATGACGATGATTAATGTTATAATTTATAATCATGCATAGATCAGATAATTGCCTAGTCCATTATACCTTGGGAGTCATATGCTCAAATCACATGAACAATCTCTCTGTAAAAATAAAAATAAAACTGCTAATATCTGATCCTTCTCTATATTCAGTGTAAGAATTTCGTGCATTAGAATTGTCTTTTTTTTTTGCCACATCGTCGATAGATGGTTTGTGATTTAGTCATGCATACACGCATGAAGCCATGAAAAACCACTTTCCCTATCAAGGGCCTACCGAGTAGCAGCAGAGTATATATTTATATTTGTTCCTCTAACCAATCACCTCAAAGGGTAAACAGGGATTGCGCGATGAAAATTCTCAATTTCCCATCTGCAGAGGGGGGGGGAGAATTCAATTAGCAAACAAAACATGGAGAAACGTTAGGAAAATCGTGGACCTCCCCAGTGTATACGAAAACAATGTAATGCCATACTACTACTGATTGAAACTAATGAAAGAAAGATGAAATAAAGTGATCCCATGATATCCTTATATCCCTGTTACATATCAATACAAACTGCGGGAAATTCTAGTAATTAGCTTAAATGAAACTGGGGTATAAAGAACAGGACTTGAGATTGGCAACCATCTTCATTGACACACCTTTCAAGTGCCAGACAGACCAGCATGCCTTTGTTAGCCACCAGGTGAAATGCCTCCCACCTACACATTAACCAGTAATATCAGAGGATAACAGAGCCTCTTTTCCAGGAACCTGCAGAAGATCTATCCTACATCCCCGAAGTAACAGATAAAATCATATCCTTCTACACTTGAATCAGCAGTGTCCTTCCATCCCAGCCATTTGGTTAAACAACCTGCACCATGCTGGCCATAAGCGACATTACAAAAGCAGTGCTAGAAATGAATGTGGTTTTAAAGCTCAACGGGAAAAAGAACACCAGAGGACATTCTGTCAAGAAAGGTCCATTTGAAAATGATTGGGTGGGATGGGTGTTAGAAGATCAACTGACCAAGAAAACAAATTAGCCCGTCAATTCACATCCAAAGAAATTTTCTTGTGCTTTTGTAGTGTCAAGTGAAAACTCTCTCAAGGGTAAATTTTTTTATGCACTTTGATTATCCAGCAGATCAGCAAGAGTTATTTTCCCACAGTTGCCAGTGTCAAGCCTATCAAACTTCTCACATATCTGCATCACATCTTTTTCCGACACCCTCCCCATTTCCTTGAGCTTGTATATGACATACTCTGATTTACTGCAGGGAAAAATGCACATAAGTAGTTGAACAAGGACAGCATGGCCAGTCTTGATCAAGTCCCATTCAACTTAATTAAAAACCTGAATGAATCGAAGAGACGAGAAAGAAGGTTCTAACAAAAAGGTAGGGTTTAGAGAAAAACGCAATTGATGCCAGAAACACAACATTTCAATATTATACATATGCACCACTATGGGTGAGATATTGGGGCATTTCCATTAAAAGCCAAGAAATGCCAATTAGATACCAAGCAGTAGCAACAATTAATTACAGGAAATAAAAATTTTTCACTCATGCATGATGCCACATCACAGTTCACCTTCTAGTTTACCATGACATCTTAAGTACAAAAAGAAACACTAAAAAACTCAAAATAAATATATTTGTATCACCTTTTTTCCTGGCCCCAAAGTAACCAAAAATAAAAGTGAACAAAAAGAAAAGAACACCCTGTAACCACACTTGAAAATGAATCCCCGGTGGATTTCAGATTATCTAGATCAATGATCCTAAATGGGCAGAAAAAACAATTAGTTTTATGCAGCTTTGATGCTCCCCTAGCATTCATAAGCCTAATGCAAGTCCACCAGGTGGCACAAGCCATATGTGTCAGCAATGCTTAACCTTTACCTTCAAAAATTACAAAATGGAGCAACATATAGTTTTTTCCATCAAATGAACCGACGAATTCTTAATCACCATGGTGTCAATCCAGTAAGGTAAAATTTCAGAACTTGCTATTCAAAAAAATTATGAAGATAAACAGCAAATCATCTTGGTCTGCCAGAGTCATAGCCACCTCTATAGCCCACTGCTCTCTGCCACCATATCAACTTAACACTAATTTGGCTAGGCTGGTCACCAATCTACTGTCTTCCAGACAACACATGCTAGAGCAACGTCAGGCTAATGGCTGAATTGTAAATCTTTCGTGCTGCCACTACTCACCAACACCACTTGAGACCTCCACTACCTGCACCTTCAAGTGCCAATCTGCTAGTATTCACTTCTGTGCACAAAAAGAATGCTAGAATCATCTTGAATTAGTTCTATTAACTTCCTGGGTATACCACTGCCAATCCATCTCTAACATCCTTCCATTCAACTTGAGGCCACCATCACTCAGCTCACCACTGACCACTCAACCTCTCACCATCAACCACATACCAGAATCAGTGCTGGCTTCTCCCCACAGCAGGCCCATCGATCCACCCCACTCCTCCCCTCTCCTCTTTCATCGTTTTTGCAGAATCTCAAAACCCTAAAGTGAAAAACCAAACCAGCTAGAATGGAATTTTTTGGTATTATTAATCTGTTCTGTTAAGAAATTTGTAGAGAACAGATTGACTTTTTGACCATCCAATGTGGGTTGGAGTGGTCTTCTTTAATGAAATTTATGACTGTTTTGATAGGTCTACAATGAAAAATTCCTATAAGATTTAGGATCCAAACATATGGAGTTATCCCCATAAAGAAGACAAAATTATTTTAACTTTTGCAAGATATTGTCAAGTTCCCTGACAATAACACCATGGATTAAATTTGCAACTAGGCAAGAAACAAATACTGTACACAAATCACAAATTTAAACAGAATAGTATGTAGCATTCATAATCTATCTTATATAATACTCCATTTGTCGATGTATATGGAACCATCTGATGGGATACACAAGCATCCAAGCCCACATACATCTATACAAAAGAAACTAGCAGTTGAAGTAACCTAGAATGCATGCATAATAAAATTTTAAATGGTTGAAATGTTCTAACAATTAGAAAAATTCAGAAAACAGCCTGGTATCTTGAAATCATTTGACTAAGAAAATTGGCCAACCAGGACCCTTTTTACAAAATTTATTGCAAGCATCTTAGATCTGAATCATCAGCAATGCTAGCAATTATTTAAATTCTGACACACAGTATAGTATGCTCTGTTATCAAGATAACAGACACCATAAGCTCCTAACATATATGAATGCATCATAATTAAGGACCCAAGAAATCAAAGTCAGGCCTCTATTCCTTATATGCTTCAATTGCTTCAATGAAGTATATACAACACATAAGTACATTCTCTGTCTTTGATATTTCAACACATCCATTCAAATCCTCCAGGGTAATATGTGAAAGATACTAAACAGTATTAGTCTTCATTGACATGTTTTTGGCATCAAAAAAGCACTTTTTATTCCTTCCATCAAAGGCGATAGTAAACAAGGAAATTTTCTTCTTAAATCTGCCAAAATATACTGTCTATTGTAGGCTTTATCTTGTCCCATTCTCAAAATTATTGAAGAAATAATGCACAAGTTTTGAGGCATCAAAATTTCAATGGAGTTGTTAGCAAATTTCTCCCTCCATTTCAGTTTCACAATACATAGCGTAATTTGATATTGTTTTAATTTTCACAAGGGGGTTAAAATTGTCCATGTGACCATACAATGAAAATAATCCAGTACTCTTAACTAATTTGCTAGAATTCACAGAATTGCAAGCATACTCAGCAGGGTTCAAATTCACAGAATTTAGAAACAAAGCATACCTCACAAAGCCATTGTGATCAATGTCTGCTGCAAGAAACTCAGAGACAGTCATATTATGCCCAAGCACCCATTTTGCCATTCTCCTGTGGCGCTTATCCACTCTTGCCTCAGCCAAATACAAAAAAGCTCGAGCCACAGCAAGTGTCGACACAAGCAACCAAATGGAAGCAAAAATACGGCCAGGCAACGACATGAATGCCCTATCACCATACCCAACAGTTGTGACTGACATAACTGATAGGTAGATTGAATCCAACCATCCAAGCCTCTCCACAAAATGCATAACAGCAACCCCAACTCCAATACAAAGAACCACTACACCTAATGCCAATGCCACCTTCGTTCTTATCCTCATCCTTCCCTTCTTCACATCAATTATGACCGAGCCCCCCTTTTCCTTTTCAACGCCTCTTTTAACATTTCTCAATAAGTATTCCTCTTGCAAATCAAGCACGTAACTCACCATTCCGGAAAGTAAAATATCAATAAACCCGAAACCCACCAACACAAACAAAATTGAAAACAACTTAGTGGCAGTGCTAGTTGGAGTAATATCCCCATAACCAATAGTGCACATTGTCACAATACAAAAATACAAGGCATCAACAACCGGGTGGGTTTCATTTGCTGAAAAATCATCTCTATAAATTGAATATATGAGCACCCCAAAAGCCAAATATAATAACAACAGAATAACAGCCTGACGAACTATTGATTGAGAACCAAACTGCGGCTTGGGGACGACGGGGTGCTTAAGATCATTAAGCACGGCCAAAGCAGGCGCTGTTTTGGACCTATGGAGATTGGCTTTTGTCCGTGAATAACTGGGGTCGAGCAACCATGACTGCAATTGCTGCGGTTGCTGAACCGACTCCTGATTGACAGTGTTGAATTCCTGATTAGAAGATGAAGATATGGGCGAAGTCAGGGAGAGCGTCAAGGCATCAATAAAGGTATTAGTATCCCTTATCGACGGCGAAGACGGCCCGAAAATAAGGCGGTCTTTAATCTCCGATGGGGTTAAAGGAACATGAAGAGATATTTCATCGTGTTCAGGAAGCGGGCAAAGTGGCGGCAGCAGCGGTTGTGGGGGTCTCCTTCTCGGGCTTAGATACGGCAGTAGAGGCTCTTTCTCCATCTGGGTATACTCAAAAAAAATAAAATAAAATAACCCACCTTTCCGGCGGCCGGAAAACCATGCGCCGCGATTGAAACACAGTCACCGTGATTTTGGATACCTAAGCATGCATGGTTCAGACAGCAAGGAAAATAACCAAAACTTTCTTGTCTAAATGCTGGAAGCCTAAGAAAGACACGCCGAGAGAGAGATGCAGACCGAAGGAGGAAAATGCTTATTCTTTTTCGGGTAACACAGAAAATGAACAGAAAATGGATGAGTGATGAATCAAAATTTGGAGAACCCAAAAAAAAAAAAAAAAAAAAAAAGATATAACAGGGAGTTTGATGCAGTGCTTCGGCTAATGATTGATTAATGTCTGGATCAGAACTGACCCAAACATAGTTGTTTTTTATTTTTAACCACAAAAAAGTGCATAATAAAAATATAAGTCTTCATATTTATAATAAAAATCGAAAATCACTTTTGACCTTTTTATTCCTTTTCTTTTCTTTTTTTTTTTTTTTTTTTTGGTTTCAATTTTAAGAAACCAACAGGTCCGAACAGAGTTCTCACTTACTAAGTATTACAGTAGTCAGAAAGAAAACCGATTAGTGGTAAGAAACACTCAAAATCCACCCATTAATCATTACTAAAAATAACCTAAAACATTAACTCAAAATTTAAATAATTTGAATCTAAACTACCCCCACCTAAAATTTAGAAAATACTCGAGACTTAAATGTTCAAAAACCTACCCTAGACTTAAAACAACCCAACTCAATTGTCGAATTAATCTTGCTTTCCAACAAAGAAACCATTGTGGCCAGAGGGCCCCCCCTTCTCTGTCTCTCTCCCTAATAAATACTTTGAGGGCCACTTGGCAGGGCAGCACTTTCGTGGGTGATGGGCCACGATGGTAGAAAAGGACGTGCATCTTTCAGAAGAAGCAAGCCGCATGCAGCAGAAATACAGAAGTGAATAAAGACCCTTATTGACAATTTCACAATTACCTCATCGTTTGAAAGCAAAATTTCTCATTTTTAAGATGGAACTTTCATTTTCTTATTGACTTATGGACATATATGAAGCATATGTACATAAATATGCATTTATTTGGCGCAATTATTGTCGCCATTATGCAATCTTAAAATTGGCGATTTAAGACCTGAAGCAGCGGGGCCTGCCCACAGAAAACGATACTCTCCACGATACAGGACCAATGTCAAAACCTGAATTATGAACATCCTTATTTCTGCTATCTTGTGATCCTCGCCCTCGATATTCAACTTCCCTACAACTGGCGCCGCAAGCATCGAGACACCGGTGTTCTTGATCAATTAACAACATTAGAATAGGTAGGGATCTCAACAAGAATAGAACAAGCCGAAGTTCAAGTTCAAGCATTGGAGAGAAAACCAAAAACTTAAAGCCTCTGGTACTAGGAAGTATAATTACAGGCCAAGAGCTCTCAGTCCCCGCAAGATCGCCTCTAAGTAGCACTTGCAACAACTTTCTTTCTCAGTAAGGGGTGTAGGTCAAGCCCGTTGATCTTAGCAGCAAGTATGAAGTCATTCTCTGTCAGTCCACCTGTGCATACAAAGGGTTTGATTATCCCCATACAGCAAAAGTGAAAATGATAAAAAGAGATGGAAAACAAAACGCTTTTGTAATAAACACCATGCAAGATGGAATCATTTTGAAGTCAACAAGCTTAAATCCTATTATAAGGGCAACTAAGATTTATAGCCTTGCTAGGTTAGTTCAGCAGACTCTTTGATGTGCATCAAACAGGTACAAGAAGGCAGCACAAGCCACTGGAATGTGCAAGCAGATATTCTAATTTACTTATGCAGCTTCTTAAAACAACATATTTGCAATTGACATTAAAAGGGGGAGAAGAAGGGGAGGGGAGGAATGTAGCTCAGGTTTAATATTTTTGCACCCTATGTTGTTTTGGGAGCAAGGGGTTAAAAAAACCAGAAGCATCCTTGAAACTAGACTATGTAGATTGCCTAACATTAGGAGACACTATAAACAACTATGCTAGGGCTTCTAAGTTTTAAATTTTTGTTAATAAAAGGTTAATAAAAGAAAAAAAAAACTCACCAACAGCATGGGTCCATATCTCAATCCCAATGTTGTTCCAACCAACAAGATGAAGATCTGGATGATGACCTGCATTTGTCACAAATATTACTATCTTGTACGAAGAACCAAAATTTCCCTGACAAGTAAATTGCAGCCTGTCACTTTTTATGTCATATAGCAGAGTAAGCTAAAGCCAAGATGTAGAAACCTTCTGCTTCAGCGACATTCCCCACAAGCTGGAATAATTCCAGTCCTTTGGTAAAGCTTTTAACCTTCCATGACCGATTTAGTTTTAGTGTACCCTCTTCATTCACCAAATTCCACCCTGGGACCTTTAAGGAGAGGGGAAAAAATTTTTAACAGCTAACAATGTGTCATACAATCCAATAAACAGATAGCAAAATAGAATACAAACTTTTGATATAATTTCTTTTGCAGTTTCTTCAGTCATGGGTCGCATGTCCTTTGAGCTGCATGGCACACACTTCTTAGCAGCCAAATCTACAAGGAAAGCAAACTGCATCATTTGACAATGAAAAGCCTCTTCCATGCTACAAGCTAATGTGTTGTAAACCAATACAACCGTCTGCCTGGCTAGCATCAAAAGGAAATCTTGGCCGATGATAAGTGGAGAAAGTGAGAAAAGTCCACTAAATGTTAACTATAGCATTGTTCACTTTCTCTCACTGTTTTTTTTTTTTTTTTTTCCTTGCAGCTCTAAGGTCCAAATAATGAAGAACCATTGTAACCTTGTTGAAAATGGGTGCAGAAATTTACCAAGTGTATAAACAAGGATCAGGAACAAGAAGAAATGAAGCAAGCTGGAAAACAAAGATTACAATGGGCACCGATGATCCAAGTAGAGCTTTCAATGATAATGGATGTCTACGACAACACAGAAGCTGCTCTAAACTGAAGCATCTACATTTAGCATGTGACACTATATTGCCCCGATCTAGGTCACAACTTTGCTAAACTATGCCAGGTCCCTTGACTTGGAAAGTTTTTGAAACCAACATAACCCATATTGAATGATCACTTTGCACATACTGTTGGGATTACATGAGGAAGCAATGCCCCTCCAGTAGGGCTGCTTAGCGGTACATGCAACAGGATATCCATTGGATTACGATGTTTCTGGATTTACACAAGTAATGACATTTCCTAGGTATTAGATACTACTTTCTTTCAATTTCAGTTTTATGAGAAGTAAAGTAGATGTTATTTCCTTTTCCTTTCCTTGATTTATGAGAAATATGGTACCAAAGGCTACAGCAGCTTGGAAACAAATCCGCATCACAGTTTCACAAAAACTCTTGTCCAAAAAAACCAAATTCCACAAAATAGGACAAAGTAATCATAAACATGTTTCAGTTCACATAGTAAATTAGTTAAAAAGATCATCACACACCTCCGCCAGTGCAAACAGTTCTAAATCCATAAAGTGAGTTCCTATATGATGATAACCCCATGCGATGCCAAAGTATCTCAGTC
Source organism: Bruguiera parviflora (assembly GCA_019804595.1). Taxonomy (NCBI): domain Eukaryota; kingdom Viridiplantae; phylum Streptophyta; class Magnoliopsida; order Malpighiales; family Rhizophoraceae; genus Bruguiera; species Bruguiera parviflora. The sequence goes on from CM034058.1 coordinate 6,399,979, forward strand.
AGTCGAGTACTGGAGCTGTATATAAGTGAAAAAATTCATCTTTGCACAAGAAAACTCTTTGAAATCAGGCAGCAGGATAAAAATGTGATCAACTGCACTTGAAACTCGAAATAAAAACTGAAAATGTGATCAAAATCATCTTACAGGACTGGAAAGTTGAGAACAAAGAGTAATGCCAAAATCAAGCATTATCCATAAAGGATTTGGTATTTGCCATGCTCTGTCCTTTTCTCTCTCTCTCTCTCTTTTTTTTTTTTTTTTTTGAAGCAGGCCAAGCCAGCTGCCAGTCACATTTTCGCAAGTCATTAATAGTTTTCCTATCCACAACATTCAAAAACGCCATGCATACTAAAATTCACAATGACTAAGTTGACATCATAGATCAATTCCATTTATTCACTTGTTTGACATGCTTGAGAATCCAAATGCTAACAAAACAAAAGGCAATTACTAACGACAACTTTTTATTTCCCAAAAACATTGTTTAGTAGCAGAGGGACAAAGACCTATTTGGTTCTCACAGTATATTAGCATAAATGCACACACTCATATACAAAAACTCCTCAACTTAGACAATATTACGCAATCAGAACCACGAGATAGATAAAAGAAACAGTTTGGGAAAATAACCGGCACCCAGTACAAGTGGCCAAAATACAATAATCCATTTAACTCTCATAAAAATGCAACACACCGCATCATTTATCAGGATAATCAAACCCCAGAAAATGAACCCATCTGAACAGTAACATAGCAGAGACTATTGGTATAAGTTATAAAAATCATCAAAACCACACGTAGTTAGCCTAATGGTAGGGTTGAACTTAGCATCGTAGCGTTGGGGCTGTGGTAGCAACCGGGGTTTGCCGAGAAGGGATTTCAATCATCGAGGCGAAATTAGGCACAAACACACAAAATCACCCAACAGTCCACAGTACTGAATGAACAATTTACCATCCAATCGTTTTTAACGTTCATTTTCAATTTGTTTTCCGACCCAGAAATTGAGAAAAAAAAAAAAGAAAAACATAAGATGCGAAACAGAATTAAAGAATCACAAATTAATAGCTAGCTACAAATGGTCTAATTCTCCACCCCCCCCCCAAAAAAACGGAGAAAATTTAATAGAAGGGAAGCAGATTAAATTATAATTAAAAAAAAAAAGAAAGATGGGGTTATCCGGGAAACGGGAAAGTACCATCCATGGCGTCCAGAGAAGCTTTGGAACACATATGCCAATGGCGCCTGAAATGGAAACAAAGTTGGTAAAGTCACTACACAACAGAGAGAGAGAGAGAGAGTACCTGAGGTTTAGAGAGAGAAAGCAGCGGGGCAGACAAGAAGTGAGTCATGAGTTGATGATGTGGAAGAACGAGGTTTCTCCTATAACCAACCAAAAGGCTTTGTGATATAAGCCTCCCTCTTCCTCCTCCTCCTCCTCCTCCTCCTTTTTGAGAGAGGCTTTGGAAGCTTACAAATTTATGTGTTTTTTACTTTTATTTAGAGAATTGACTCAGAATAAAATTTTAAAAAAATAATATTTTTTATCAATTAAAAAATATATTATATCATGAATTATATAAAAATAATTATTTTATTCTCATACATTTCGTTTTTTTTTTTTTTAAGAACAATATTTCTCGGATATTACTAAGTTCTTAATTATTACTTAAGCGTCAGCGTGAGAATTTCAAATAAAGAAAAAACTTTTGATGGGATGGAATGCTCGAGAGGCTCTTATTTCATAAACAAACAATAGAGAATTTAGGGGAAAAGTACTTTTAAATAAAGATTGCAATCTCTATTACTGGGAGGAATAACCGAGTTTGGATAATAATTAAGAAAAATCTTGATTTTTTTTTTCTTTACTTGGTTACTGTTTGCTCTACGTTAAATTTTTGGGTATTATAGATAAATTAGATTTTGTTTTTTTTGGTTTGATTATGTTAGCAATAGTTAATTAATATTGTGTGAATTGAGCTTCATCTTGGTTAGTCCATTTAGGCTCAATGATTTAACCAATGCCAAAATAGCTTATTGTTAATTTCAAATAGAAAAATGCAACTATTGATAATACTTTAGTTAATTAATATTGTGTGGATTGAGCTTCATCTTGGTTAGTCCATTTAACCTCAATGATTCAACATATATTTTGAATGAAAAAAATACAAATATTGGTGATATCTTATAAAATTTAAGAGTGAAAAATTAGCTGCATCACACCCAACATCTTAGGCATTAAATTTTAGCTTTTTCTCTTAATTTTTTGTTTTTTGTTTTTTTCATATTAACATTGACAGCCTGCTGAAAAAATTAGCAGCACTGTTTTGTAATATGCCGCTGACCTGCTGTCACATTGGCGACAGTTCAACAATTCTATTCAAATTGGTTGGAGTGATTATAAAATTTGTTATTAAAAGTCCTTAGAAGCCATTCCTTAGCTTTGTGTAAAAATTCAATATTTTAATATCTAATATGCAATATCACATGAAACATAAAATATACAATACTGAGTTAGTTAAATTGAGAGTTTAATTGTAAGCGGGAGTGAATGTAAAATATTTTTTATTATATTAAAAATATTTAATATAATATAAAGTGTAAGTCGCGGCCAGCAGGCCCGGGGTCGTGTCGTGTCGTCTGCAGTGAGAGTGAGAGGAGCAGAAACAGCAACAGAGGATCCCAATCCCACAATGGTACTTTTCCGAACGCTTTTCTTCTTCTTATTTTTCAATTTTTATATATATATATATCTTATCTTTATTTTCCTGCAGTTTCTCGGCTACCAAACAAGCTAGCCCAGCTCGTTAGGGTTTGGATTCTTTCTTTTTTTTTTTTTTTGATTTTTTTTGTGTGTGTCTTCTATATGTTCTCCGATTCTTCAATCTCAGAATGTTGTTATTGAACCGGTTTTCTGCGTCATTGAATGCTCTAGCAATCGAAATTGGAATTTCTTCCCGCGTTATCAAGCTGATGACATAGCTCTGTTCGCCATGCTAAACGCACCCAAAATTTCTGTTTTTTTTCCCGCGTTATCGAGCTGATGACATAGCTCTGTTCGTCATGCTAAACGCACCCGAAATTTCAGTTTTTTTTTTTTTTTTTTTGGTCATTAGAAGGTCCATTGGGCTTTGTGCTACGGAATTGGAATAGTTCTCTTCATTTTCATCCTAAGACCTCAAGAATAGAAGTCTAAGTTGTTAACCACTGGGCAAGGGATGTGCCTATGCCCAGCTTGTTGTCAACATTATTATGTAATCTTAAAATTGGAGTGGTGGCTTTGATTGTTGTCTGTTTCCCTCGATTTGTTGGTTATGGTAGTCTTAGTTAGAATGTTTTGTGTGGGTGTGCTTTGTTTAGTGCATTTTTGGATATTCCGTTTTTTTTTTTTTATTATTTTTATTTTATTTTATCTTTTTCTGTTCTGGGCGTATAGGATGACCCGGAGTTGGAAGCTATTAGGCAAAGAAGAATGCAAGAACTCATGGCTCAACGCGGCCTGGTAATCATGATAACTGTTTTGAGTGTGTTTGAATGTTTTTGCGTAAAGGAATTGCTGCTGAATTTTATTTTCTTTGTAATATTGTCGTGTAAATTTGCTCATTATAACAGGGGAATCAGCAGAACTCTGAACAGCAGAAGGCTCAGGAAGATGCAAAGCGGTTGGGTTCTGAATTTGACTCTAGTCTCTTCGGAATCTTTTTCCCTTTTTTCTCTTAAGGCTTGTTTTAATCTTATCCCGCTAATTTTTTGTCTTGATGGGAACTCATCATGTGTTTTTTTTTTTTTGGAAACAATTCCTGGTTAATTACTTCCTGGAGCTTCTGCAAAATTTCGTTCAAACAGATCTTTTAATCTAGAGAAAAGAAACTATTTTAGAGAACAAAAATAGCTTTGAAAACAATAACTAAACAGTGTCATAGAATCTTATTTTGCTTTGACCATTAAAGAATAGAGAATTTCTCTCTGAACCATTGATTTGATGTAGGGAAGCTGAGGAGCGAAGGCAAATGATGCTGAGTCAGATTCTGTCTTCCGAAGCCCGAGAAAGACGTTAGTTCACATTTAAAATTATAATGACTTGTTCTTATTTAGGCTTTCTTTCTCACTTTATATTTCTATGATTTTTCATGGCTTATCCTAGAACTTTTATTCTAAAGTAACCTTCTTGAAAATCAGTTTACTGCCTACTTGGCTTGCTTTTTTTGGGAGTGATCCTTTAAGGAAATTGTGGGTTAATTATGATTTTTATGTGATACTCCTTTTGCGTGCTCCTAAATTCATAAAACATTATATCTTTCAATTAAATTCCCATGATTGAGATGTTGGGCTAGTCAGTGAATTCCTTGATGGAAAAATCTTCTGCAGGAACTGTTGAGAATAAAATTCTTATCAACAATCTAGGGTAAACTCTGATTAGTTTTCTTTACCAAGTATGTTATCTTTTCCTAATGTTATGCTGTCATATTTCATGTCCTTAAGGTGGGAGAATGGCAGATATTGGTTCTATTAGTTAATTCCTTTACCATCTCGGCGTTTACAAACTTGTTCCACATTGGCATGAAGCATTTTTATATTATTCTGTGAGGCATTTTGTTGGGACAGGCTTTATTTATCAAAAAATATTTATGTGTGATTGTGTGTGCATGTACGAAGGTTCTGAGGGAAGATATTAATTTTTGTTGCATTGGGCTGAAACAAAAGCTTGTGAATTCTAAATACTTATACAAAGATAACAAATTATGAGCTGCAGTGTAGATAATGTCTGTTTTTGTTTGATCTGTCATTTTTCCCTGCAAAGTAATGCCATCAACTACATTAAATTTCTGTAACTACAATACAGTTGCTCGAATTGCTTTGGTGAAACCTGAGAAAGCTAGAGGGGTTGAAGACGTTATACTGAGGGCCACTCAAATGGGTCAAATAGTTGAAAAGGTAAAATGGATCATTGTGTGCATTGTTGGTAAAATCATTGAAAAGGTAAAATGGTTGTGCCTTCATATTGCATGCATGTTCCTTCTACAAAGATGATTTTTTTTGTGGTTTTTTTATGAGTTATACAAATATGAAGTTAACCGTGATGGTTTAATTTCCAAATTTGCAGGTTTCTGAGGAGAGGCTCATATCATTGCTAGAACAGATTAACACCCAAACCACTAAGCAGACGAAAGTCACAGTAAGTTGTGAAACTATTTCTTATTTCCTTCCAAGCTCTCACATGACCTGCCACAAGGATTGTGATTAACAAATTTATTTCTGCTTCTTCAGATCCAAAGGCGGCGGAGTGTTCTAGAGGATGATGATTAGCTTAGATGTACTGGAGCTGTCCCATGAGTGATAAATTTCTTCTTCTGTATTTATCCGTTGAGTGGTGTCTTGGCACCGTTGAGTGATGTCTTGGCACTGACGATAACCCAATGCTTGGATATAAGTAGTCAGGCCAAAGTGTGAAATTGAAATCGCCAAATTTTCCAATGGTCGACAAAATCTTTGTTGTCCGGAGTATCCCATTTGTATGTCTTGCTTTTTGTGGTGCTCTTTCTATGTTGTGCTTGTTTATATTTGGATGATAGGTAGCACTGTGGCTTTCACGGATTTGTCTGCTCCTACCTCCATTGTATTTCACTGGTGAAATGAACTTCTTTTGAATTTGCCATTGCTTTCTTTATTAGTAAAGTAGCATCAACTCCCAAGGCGAGGGGATGGTCAGGAACACACCTATTCTGACAAAAGAGTGTTTGACTTTGTGTGAAGGTGAATTTTATGATTCCACACCAATGGGCTATAGTTTTGAATTCAAGTCTAATCAACTAATCAAAGGAAAAAAAAAATTTATGATTCCGCACATTTGTTCTTTGAACCTAGAGTCTAAATCTGGGTCGGTTGTGTTGTTGTCAGAGGTAAGTTTCCAAACAGAGATAGATCAGTTGTTGCATTTATCACAATGCAGCAACAAACAGGAAGGGGGAAAAGAAAACAGTGTGCATGCAAATCTATACCAATTACAATTAGCAGTTGCCTATAATCCCATCGAGTTAGCTGGCAAGCTAGCTGTTCAAATAACAGTCCTCCAGCAATTCTTGCTGGGAACTGGATAGAAACACAGAAAATAAAGTAGAAGAGAACACCGTGGATGAAGCAATATAAGTAAAATGTCCGTTGCCTAGTTGCAATAAAAATGGGTAAAAAGGGTGAGTTTTAACCTCTTCAACTGAGTCATCCAGCTGCAGTATTGGAAAACAATCTGTGTTGTGGAATGCTTTACCCATGGAGAAAAGCCCAAATTATTTAAGTGGTACATATTTTTTCTTTTTTTGTTTTTCCTTTTCATGCTCCATTCTCCTAGCTTCGCGCAACAAAAATTGCTGAAAAACTTGAGTAGCAGAGAAGCCGAAATCCAGAGGAAGAAGGAAACTACCATAAATATGGGTTTTTTAAGCTTCTGACACCTTAATTTTTAATATATTGCATGGTTTTTCTGATTTTTGTTCATTGAAGATTACGGTAAGCACATGAACAGTACGAGAAGGATGCAGGTGATGAACGTCGGACGGAGGCTGCCAACCAAGTTAAATGATCATGCATCTTAATACCCGGGGGTTGTTTACTATTGTAATTTTACTTTTGACTAACAAGAAACAATTTTGATAATGTTAGATACCAACTGGATCTCTGACCGGGGCTGCGTAGTATGATACATGCTGGTCCAGAAGACTGATGTCTGCATGTAACAGGCAAATATCACTACAAAAATAGAACCAGAAACAGAAAAAGACGCAGAAAAGAACGCAGTCCACTAACTCAAATTAGCAAAGTGTTCGTTAAGCAAATGACAAATTTGTAGAATACAAGCTCATGGCACAAGGCAGTAGCAAGTCAAAGGTCTCCTCAGACCACTGATAATCATTACATAAGTTATTCAGCCGCGGGAATGCCTTTGATTAGCCACTTTGAAACTCACTACAAGACCCTGAAAAACCAAGAGCTGACAGATTTAGTAGCTGTTTTGCCATAACTGTTGGGTCTGCTTTGAAGGCTGGACTTGAGAACCACCGAGGGACCCATCCCGTGAGTTTTGCTGCTGATGTTCCAGCGATATCCCTGATTGAGAATGATAGTAATTTGGGTACCCGAGTGCCCCAAAGTGCTGTAGAGATGGCTGCTGACCTTGCCGAAATCCACCAGGCTGCTGATTCTGCCCCTGATAGCTGTAATAGGTGCTACTAGGGACAGCTGACATTGTTCGTGAACCAGGCCCATGAACCCACATGGCTGAGTTCTCATTCTGATGACAAAACAAATATAGACTCCCTTTAAGTTTCAGGAAAAAAAAAAAAAAAAAAAGAGAACTGAACACATTACCAGCACCACAATGCATGTCATCTATCAAAGTCTCACAAATCTAGTTCATAACCAAAAATGAAAAAACTAAACAAAAGAGAGAACAAATTTTTGTTCTCATTCTGTGATTCCAATGCCTTGAATTTTAAATTGCCAGAATGAAGACCAGTTAGTTTACATCTGTGGTACTTTCTCAATCCTTGGTAAAGAAACTACCTGCTGAAGTGAGATCAAATGGTTGCCATCCTTGTACTGAGAACTTAAGACATCCTCATAGCCAATGCTTGTCCCTCCTGGGGCAGTGGGTGGATTCAGAGGAAAGTTTGCCGCAGGACTGTTGGTTGAATTCCCAAACCCATAGCCAGAAGCAACAGTACCAGACTGTGGCAAGCTGCTTACAGAAACACTATTCTTGAATTGGGGAAGCATTGCTGCCAGGGACTGATATGTGCTATTGCCTGCAAATGCCTGCTGGAAAGTTGGTGGCATATACGTGTAGTTTTGTGGCAAGAAAGGATAGCTGATCATGTTCGCAAAATGTGCCAAGGGAAGAGTAGGCTGTGGATAAGGATGCATAGCAAGGTGTTGTGGAGGAGCGGGTCCTGTGGCAACACTGGCACCAGGAAGGGTTTGTGGTGTTGGCTGAAGTGTAGAAATACTACCTGCTCTTAAAGCCTGGTACATATACAGTAGCATCATCAGAGCAAGGAAAAAAAATTGAGTTGTCATACTTCAATCAGGATTCCGAATCAGGTACTTTTTTGCATCTAATTCTACATCTCCCATTGTTCCACTTTCATTGATCAACATAGAGCCAATTTGAAAAAAGAAAATGACACAACTGATTCATGGATGACTTGAAGTTCAGAGGTGATCATTTAAAAGCCAAAGATGACTCCCATGAGGTGGAAATGAACAAAACAATTATCCATGGTGCAACAAAGACCAATAAAAGCACTACCTGCAGGTTATTCACTTAAAGTTGAAGGCCATTGCAAGAGAAAGATGTAGTCAAAAAGAATATTTATTGGCACTATTGGGCAGAAGCAAGTCAGAAAGACTCTTTTATAAGGCTGACATATGACACAAGCTAGATCCAGGCAAGTTGTCAAAGAAAGAATTGCGTAGCCAAACCTAGGAACAGGGCTAAGATTATATGAGTCGACATGATTTTTGGTTGGCAATTAAGTTTCAACATTTCTCTAGTTATATCCTATTCTTAATTTTTCTAAACTGTCAGTTTGTCTATCTTTTATTTATGGACAAAAATGCAAATATTTCAGCATCTTAATTGCACAAAATAATCTCCTTAAGAGAGAACTGGTTATATTTTGAATACTTTAATATAACCTAGAGCAGCAGAATACCTCTGGCATGGATAAGCTTGGACCACTGATAGAAGATGGTGAATTGCTGTACTTCGTAGGCATGGACTGCGTCACAGGGAAGGGAGAGTAGGGAAGATGAGGCTCTCTCCCAGACTGAACATTAGAAGCCAACAGCATGTTTGACAATGAGTTTGTATATGCCTGCTGTTATAAAAGTTTATTAAGTGGACATTTTTTTTCTATAAAAGTAACAAAAATTAAGGGGAGTTTCAAGCAAACAAATTGTGCAGTTTATATCCTAAGCTTAATAGTAGAAAACGTGGGGCACAACATACAAACTATTTTTCTTGAAATAAAACAACATAATGAGCTGCCTACAGGAACTTTGTTTTTGTTTTTGATAAAAAGGACCACCTCTCTTTCTTTGATAGAAAACATATCTTACCAAGCCAGCCTTAAGCACATAAGCAAACATCATTATTGCAATAAGGACATTAGATATCACCTAATCAAGAGAAAAATAGCAGAGATTATCATATTACCATTACACTTGAAAAGGGGGTAATATTTGGCATCTGAGAGCTTGTCTCTTGGTTATTAAATGTAGCATTCAACTGTTGAGTGTTTTCATAACTAAAATCAGGTGCAGATGAAGGAAATGTATACTGATTCCCCTCAGAAACTTCAGCATTATCCTCCTTCAATACCTCAGGTTGTGGAACTGAAGGAGATTCAAAATTCCCAACACTCACAGCTGCTCTATGCACTAAATTTTCATCTGCCATATTTCTGAGATGCTCATCCCCATAATACTCAGGATTTCTGCAAGAGAACAATTATAGCTCAACATGCAGAAACAAAAGCAAGGTAGAAAGGCATCATTAATCTTATGAGAAAGGATACCTGGTATCTGTGCGACCAGTTGATGGGAGCACCACTCCAGATTGTTCGTCCAAGTTATTTTTCAAGGGCCTAGATGCAAATGACGCAGAAAGAGAAGAACTAATGCCAGATCCAAAACTACCAAAACTCAAGTGTGAACAGTCTTGAGCATGAACTTGCAGGTGGTTAGGAATTATAACTGAAGTATTATCCTCTTCAGAGGATGTCCCGTGGTCCTCATTCTCTAAATTTAAGTGCTGTAAGTTGGCTGCAACTGATGAAGGACCATCTTCAGCTGAAATTAAATAGAGCAAACTATGATCAGCAACATATCAGGGGAATAATTACAACTTTGCAAATTGGGGAGGGAAATGAACATAAGAATGCATAAACAAGCAAACATGACTACTACAAGTGTTATGTTAAATCATATTCTTTGAAACTGCTATTCTCCAAGTTGAAGGAATAAAAGTTCAAACCAACCAAAGATGGTTATAAGAATAATTCACCATAAAAACCAAAAGGGGGGAAAAACTGCAACCAACTAGGAATGCATATTGATCATAAACTCCACTCACAAATCACATTGCTTAGCCAGGCTTGATGCATGCATGCATTACTTGTAGCTCATAGAAATCTATAGCATTTCCATAGAGAACTAACAAAAGCATCAAAAGAAGTTAAGCCAAGTCTTTTAACATTTACAAAAGCCCACTATCATTGAAGTCGATATGCACTTTGCTTAGAGTCAAGAGAATAACTCTATAATGACAAATTCTTGTAAGTTGCAAGGTCAATTTGCAGACCAAAACAGCAATGACACAGCACATTCACCTTTATCATGCTCAAAAGCATGCGTATGAACCTGGTAGGGATTCATTTCCCCATATAAACTGTTATCAAAAAGAGATGAACCTCCAGAACCATCCTCATGTATGTTTCTGCTGGACAAAGAAGCAGGCCCAACATGGTTTCCATTAAGAGCTTCAACATGACCATCTTCTGCTGACTGACCATCATCTAGCTCAGACTTTATATGCTTATTACCTCTATTCAAAGGTAAGCTAGAAGTATCTACATACAGCTGAGAATCTGCAGCAATGTCTAAAACAGATGACATACTAGCAGCATGTTGCTGTTCAATGGATGGCCATTCATCTTCAGAATGAACATGCTGGCTTGCAGAACCTTCGGGCACAGTGCTTACTCCTGTCACTTTGGGAGAATGATTTTCTGAAAACTGTAAATCATGGCATGATGCTGCTAAAGGAGTCGCTCCATCATGCCAATTATTAACACTCTGGTGAGATGGCATTGCAGATGCCTTATTTTGTGGCCTACCCATCTTCACGATGTCAGCCATTGATACTTGACCTGGAGTCCCTAACCATGCAGACTGATATCCAGCAGGCTGTGATGATGAAGAAACTCCATCAGTGGCACTTAAAGTTGGTATTTTATTTTCTGTGGATACTGCATCACTGCGAGAAATGTAAAAGAAAAATGAGAAAATAGTTGAAGAAATAGGACGATAAGAATTAGAAAGCTCGTCATTCATTTGAACTCTAAGGAACATGGCATCTAATGCAACTTCAACCACCGATCAAGTAAAAAGGGATAACCTCTGCAAAGGTGACACCTGGTTGACATTAATTCCTTGCATGTTAGATGCAGAAGATGAAAAACCAGCATAAGCATGTGTTCCATTTTCCTTCCTGTGTGCAGGTTTCCCATGGGAAGCATCATAATCTGGAAAAAAGTTTGGGAAAAAAAGGCAGAAGGACCAGATAAATTAATATTGTTTATCAAGATTCAAACCCACAGAGGACCTAGTAAATAGTAAACACTCCTCCAACATGTAGCAGCACTACTCATACCATTGGAGCTAATCTGGGCTGAGGAGCCACCACGACCATAGCGGTCTGCAACACCCCTGCCACCCCGGTGTGTCGCATTGCTTGCACCACGAGACCAAGGATCTATGGTATCCTTATTCTAAATCAACAGAAGTAGGACAAGTGAAAATGAATGACAATAAACATTTTAAGTGCAGAGGCAGCAAAGTGCAGGAGTAAAAATTCTTTTAACAATAGAAGTTACCAGAAGAAAATAGGTAAATAAAGAATTTTGCAAATAATCAGACAGGTCACAAACATAGAGGTAAAACTTCGTATTGGTTTTCACAAGCATTGGGCAGAGTTTCCCCACTCTTGCAAGAACATACCTCTTTTTTCTTTTCTCGTTTCCTCTTCACCTCATGGAAAGGATCTACATAATGAAAAGAAACACCCCATATTGGAAATGAAACTGAAAATAAACATGCAAATAGGATGTGTATGATGTGGACACATGCAAGCACGTAAAGTGATGGGCAGAATGGAACTTCCCATCCACACCATACATTTAACAACAGTTACTGAAACATAAAGCAACTTGCATGCAGTAATAACAATAGTCAAAATCATAATGTTCAGTGACAACCAGAACACAAAAATATAGTGCAACAGAATTAGTTTGCATGGAAAAAAAAAAAAAAAAAGCTCAAAGCTTGTACAGGCAATAGAGCCTAAGTTGAACCTCTAAACACACAAAGAACAAAGCCATAAAGAAAGCAGGATACAGTAACATTTGTGGAAACTGGAGAATATGAACAAGCATTAAGACTCAAGCACTGCTTCTGCAGTTCATTCAAAAAGAAATGTTCTTCTTTCTTGATTCTACTTCAAAAAAGGAATCATATAAAGTGATGCACAGCCCCCAGAGTCATCAAGAACCAAGTTACAGCATTTGATCTAGAAAGATACATCTATGCAGTTCAAGTGTGGCCTTACCTCCTTTTCGGTGTTGCATTCATTTCATAAAAATCATAACATGAAGAAATATGCATACGCATATATTCTTCAAACATTGGTGCATACTCATGATTGTGTCCACACAGGCAATGCATATGGACTGAAGTCATCGCAAGGCTTCAAATTTTGCATCTCTATGATGATATTTGGGACACTAAAAAGGTATCGCTTGAGTTTTCCTAGAGGACAACTATATAGTTATGTCCTGTCCCAAAGTTCTAACCATTAGCCACATTTCTCAAACATTTCCACAATATATGCATCAAGAGGAAGCATCAATTTCACTTGAACTTCAACCTATACAAACTGTACACCAACCCCAATCATCAGCGTTTTCACAGAACGACAATCAAGCAGGCATAGAAAAAACCAGATGTGGATAGCAGTCCACAATGACAAAAACAGGACAAAAGGCTGGAATTTAGTTGTCCAGAGCGTTCAACAAATGCCAAAATAAGCAGCAGAATACATCTATATAAATGCAAAAACACAGACACAAGTTCTCTCTCACGCGGGCATGCATACACAAACACAGAGGCCAAATAAGTGAAAAAGGAAACGTACTTTACACTGAAAAAAAAAAAAAAAAAAAAGAAAGAAACAAACTGAAAAAAAAAATGCTGAAAAATCACTTTGGCATTCATACAAGCAATAGAAAAAAAAAAGCAAAAAAATAAACAAAACAAAACAAAACTTAGAATCCAAACAGTTTAAAAATAATTCAACAATAAAATATTTCCTCCACATGCGTGACTCTAAAGCACAACATTTCCGAAAAAAAAAAAAATAAACTCCTGGCTTTCTTTTTCCCGGAATCCAAGCAGAAGATGAAAACGCAGGTAGAAATTTGTAAAAGAAAATAAGAAGGAAAAGGATAAATAAACAAAAAAAAAAAGAGAAAAAAAAAACCTTGACAGAGGAGGCGATGAACGGCCTCGTTAGGGTCCATACTACACTCCTTGAGCATGGCGTAGATCTCAGCCTCCGGATAATTAACAATCTCTTTCACGCCCTGCACCATCTTCCTCGCCCCCGCCGGTATCACCGATATTCCACTGTTGCCCCTACCGACGCCGCCGACGCCTCCTCTACCACTCATTCTGCCTCCCCCTTCTTTGCCTTCAGATCTGAGAAGAAACGACGCCGTTTACCAAACACTCTTCTTCTTTCAACGACGCGACGGGTTGAGAGGAAGAGGAAGAAGATATTAAGCTGCCCACACTCAGCTTTAAGCACCGAAAACCCTCTCTCTTGTTTTTCGTTTTATTTTTTTAATTTACTTTTTTTTCCCTTTTTTTTTGTGCAAGCGTGCGAAGGTGTGAGTCCGAACCGAGTCTAATTTTTATTAAAATAAGTTTTTAACTTTTTATAAATATCTTATTTAACTTTATAGATATAAACATATGTAATTGTAATTTGAAAAATTATTATTATAAATAAAATTAAATTAATGAAAATATTTAATAAAACAGAATAATATTTAAAAATAAGCGTTCAATTTAATTTTATAATTATAAATATAAAAAATTCAATACACTAAGTGTAATTTAAAAACAAATAAATATATTATTTTTATAAAAATATTATTTTTATTGAAATAAGCTAACTAAATATATAATAATAATATTATTATTATTATTATTATTAAATTACACAAATATTTTTATGATTCTATACAATGAATTATAAGTAATTTTTAAATTATTTATTTACTTAAATTTAATTTATTTATCAAATAAATTTTAATTTTAATTTTTAAAAAATTTTAATCTAATTAAATTATTAAAATTTTATTAATTACATGTATGTAAATTTTTATTATTATGTAAAGAAGAATAAAAATTTGTTAAAGTGCTTTTTAAAAATATTTATAATTATTTATCTCATTTCACTTTTATTTGATTACAAATATTTGGTAATTATATCTAGTTTAGATATTCAAATAAAGTTAAAAAAGGTTATTTATTTATATAATTCTCTCTTTAAAAAAAAGATAATTTGTGTTTTTTTTTTTCACCTTCTTTCTTTCTTAAGTATTAAGAAATTAAGTCTAAAAGCATTTTGCATAAACTTTTTTTTATAATTTATAAAATTATTTAGGAAGAATAATATAATGGGTAAATCATATTGGTAAATCATATCATGTCAACTATTTTATCAATTTAACATTCTCTCATCTAACCTAGTATTAATTATTACAAATATAATAAATTAGTCTTATTTACTCATCTCTCTTTTGTAAAAACAAAAAATTTACTTAAGTTAGGTGAATAAATTATTTTCATACTCTTAATGATTATTTCATTTTTTTAACAGTAATTCATGACACCAATATTGGTGCTTGAGTTAAATTTGATGTATTTGTGAACATATTGTAACCACGGTGCAAACTCTATTTTTTTTCCAATTTTTTTTGGGTGCATTGAACTTAAAACTGCTTTTCTTGTTTTTTTTTTTCAGACTTTGAACTAATCAATACTTGATTTCTCTTCTTCTAAAAAAGTAGAAAAAAGACTTGATTTCTCTTGTCTCTCAAGAACTTTGTTTTTATGATCAATCAAATTAAATTTTATAATTACGTTGCAACATTTTGGTGCAATAAAAAGACTAATTATTTAATAAAATTATTATTTTATAGATTTTTTTTCTATAATTCGAAGTAATTTATTTAATTGATAGTTGCTAATTTTACATTTCATAATTTTTATATTTTTTTGGCAAAAATGTGTGCATATTTATTTTTTATTTATGCATACTTATATTTATGAACATTACTCTTAGTTACACATTTTAGTAAATATTATGAATTTATTATTAATATAATACTTTTAAGATATTTGAATGTAAATTTATAATTATTAAATATATATTCACAAAATAATAAAAAAATATTTTTGTTCACAACCTTGGAATATATACGTATTATTCTGGCCAAAAAAAAAAAAAAATGGTCATGTTCATATAACAGTTTCTTTTGATATTATCTTCCTACTGCAGATTATCCTTTTGTACTTATAATGTTCAATTTAGAGATTAGATCATGTTTTACTAAGAAAAAGTTGAACAACAATTAGACCATTGGTTATAATATTTTCTATTTTTCGTAAAAAGCAACAAAATATCGGTAAAAATCAACAAAGTGATGATATCCTTTCACTTGCATCAATTCACCTGGCATAAATTGGGCATAGTACATGAATTTGGCTGATCTAATCGGCCTAACGCGTGATAAGAGTATAGAACCAAAGATGGTTTCCATGGCTGAGTTCGCAGAAATGGTGGATTAAGGTCTGGAATAACACCCACCATTGAAACCTAGCTATGCAGGAAATAATAATGAAGAATATCAAAAAAATAAAAAGAAGGGATCCAGAGCTCATAAAGATTAGGCTCTGCAATAAACACGGTGAAGCAAATTGCAAATTACAAAATACACGAAGTCGCCATTCAGAAGAACTACAAGCCCGCATGAGCCCATTAACAGGGGTGGGGGGGGTTCAAATGCGGCACCCACAGCATAGGTAGAAGAGACAGAGGGTGGCAACCAAGACAATAGCCTCCAAAACAGAAACAATCTTAAACAGAACATCCTCAAAAAAAGACAGCCGCAACTGCAAGGCATGCCTTTTCCACCTGAAAGCCGACCCCAAGTACCTCCACCTCCACATCCACGAATCCTTGATCTTCAGCCGGCCGAACAGCCACAACTTACTCCTCCTCCTCCTCCTCCCTCCACCGCCGTCACTTGTACTGTCACTGCTGCTGCTGCTGCCACCCTTGTTATCAAACTCCATGGCTCCTATCAACTTCCCCCCTCCCTCTCTCTCTCTCTCTCCGCCGAAATGGGTCCAATCTCAGCCTACTCGTTTAAATGGGAAATAAACGTGG
This sequence comes from Bruguiera parviflora, assembly GCA_019804595.1. Classification (NCBI taxonomy): domain Eukaryota; kingdom Viridiplantae; phylum Streptophyta; class Magnoliopsida; order Malpighiales; family Rhizophoraceae; genus Bruguiera; species Bruguiera parviflora. The sequence goes on from CM034058.1 coordinate 6,416,270, forward strand.
GTGGCGGAGGTGGTCAAGTGGTTGTTTCCTTTTCATTTCTTTAATCAGAAAACGCGGGATGAGGGCAGAACGGGGATTTTGGGGGTTATGGAGGGTAATTTGCTATTTTCATTTTGAGATTCGGTGCAGTCAAAATCCAAGGAAGGTGTTGCGTGGAGGACTGGGCTTCGTGGGGAGGAGAAAGTAGAATGACTATTTTCAGGTGGCTTTTTACTTCTTCCAACTTTATATATATATATATATATATCTGTGCGTGTGTCCACTTAATTTATTTTATTAAATAAATATATAAAAAGTTTCGAAAAAAATGAGTGAATACTTTGAGAATTGAAATATAAGTGACTATAACATGGTATCAGAATTTTTGACTTAAAAATCAATTTTCTGGTGGAATAAGTGGAAAAGGTACTGGAAATAGCAACTCGAATTTTCTGAATTACCCTGACTTCTCTCAAACATTTAAGAGCCCCAAAATGGTATTTATATTTAATTAGAGACTTAAAGATTACAACAGAAAATCACATAAAAATACTGTAGCAACTAATGTTAAGATAGTTGGATCTTTATAAATTCTTTGGTAATGCCGTAAATTAATTTCCCCCCCCCTTTTTTTGGGTAAAAATAGAAATTTCATTTACTGTGAACAAATTTTTAGAAAGGTAAATGTATGGAATAGAAATTCAAATTTAATTTCTAGTATGCTACTAATAAAATATTTTTCTTTTTTAATTTCATATTCACGTTGTTGTATTGCACTTTTGTAATTTTGTAGTTTTTATTTTTATTAAAAATAACTAAGGTTGTAAACAAGCCAAACCAAGCCAAATTTAAACATATCAAACTTAACTTGTTTAACTACCTAACAAAGTCAAATCGGGTCTATTTTTATTGAGCTGAGTCTCGAATTTTTTATGTAAGGGGATTGTTTTCATAACATTAACAAAAATGATTAAAACGATAAAAATTTATTATTATAAATAGAATTAGATTAATAAAATTAATTAACTGAAAAAATAAGCGTTTAATTTTTGTATATAATTATAAATAAGCAGAAAAATATTTTAATATACAACATTTTTATATTCATAAAAATTTTTTAAAAATTAAATATATGTAATTTTACTCTCATTTTTATATATAAAAAAAAATATTCAAAGAGTGTGTAATAATATACTAAATAAAGTCTTTAATAACTCCATAAAACTATATTTAAATAATTTTTAAATGAGCATTTTATGAGTTTAAATGATTCAAACTTACTTTTACTTAGGCTTTTTTCTTTTTGTTTATCAAATAAATTTTGATATTAAAATTTGAACAAACTCTTAACCAATGAGCCACCAAACTCTTACTAAATGTGCTTTGATTCGTCAAACTAATTTGTTTTGTAGTGTCTGCGGAACCGTCATCCTTTTTTTATTAATTTCTGACAAGTCAATTACTTTATTATTGTGGAAGAAATTTTTTTTTTTTAAAAAAAAAAAAAGCACGGTTGAAGAATCTGCTTTCCTGCCTTCTATTTTATGGGTGGCTTTTCTCCTGGGGCCGCCACATGTATAGAGTCAGTGGATTCAATGAAATACGAAGATCCAAATGCCTGCCTTGCCTTTGCTGAAGAATAAAGGCATATTTGACGCAGGAAAAAAAAGGGTGGGGCGGGGGGCTGGCGGGGGTGGGAATATATTGGCTGTGCATGGAACTCACAGTTGGCACAAACCCTGCTAAAAATATTCAGGGAGCACAAAGGTGTCCAGGAGACATGCAAATGCAATAGAGTGGGCCATTGAGGCCAAAGCGGGCGAGACTTTTTTTTTTTTGTTGACATTAGCGTCATATAATCTGGTATCTTACCTAAAGTTCAGGGAGAAAAAGAAAAAGCAGCAAAAAATGTGTTTAAAGTCCTTGAAAGGTTTTCTAAATTTCATTCTCGAGTAGTAAAAGTTGGGTTGCTCCCACTCCCTTAGAAGAGAGAGAGAGAGGGAAGTGAGTTAATGATATGAACACCGTACAACTTTGACACCTAGAAGGCTGGTAGAGAGAGTGCTACTGTGGTGAAAATGGTGCGGATCTTATGTATCATGGCCTTCTTGGCAGATGGCACACATTATACTGCCTAATTCCACATAATGTTGACATCTCAAATTTTACCCATAACTTTTAGGATGCTTTTTAGGTTCATTTGTGTTTTCTTTTTTTCTTTTTTGGAAGTGTATTAGCTTTAGGGACAATATTAAAGGCTATGGCTCTCAAATTCTCATTTTTTTTGCTTGGCCTCTCAACATTACTTCTCTGACCATATTGTCTCCTGCACGAGACTTTAGTTTTGAGCAAAATTAGATTTATTGGCAAGTCGGCATCCCAAGCCTTTTGTGGACATGCGATCCATAATTTTCTTGGGCTTAGGATTGATATGGATGTGAATTTTTTTTAAGATTGGGTCTGAAGTGCTGAAATTGAACCTTAGTGGGTTTTTTTTCTTTTTTTTTTTTTTTTTGTGTGTAGTTTATAACATGAGAATTAGGCTGAATTGGATAGTGAGTTAGTGGCATTAGAAACTAGATTTCTCATGCTTTCCATGCATATAAGATTCATTAATTTTGGGCTAGAGATTGAGAGAGCATGAGGTTTACAAAGTTGAGCCTTCCTAACACATTCGATCGTTGGTCTTGGTTGGGCCTACATCTCTGAGTTTTACATAAAATTTTTGGAAGATATTACAAATTAGAGCTTTCATATAAAGCGAGCTTAATCATAGCTCATACGAGGGAACGAAGCTCTTTTGGAGTTGCAGGTCTAACCACCTGACTTAGGTGGCTACTAAGCCTTTGTCCTTGGGGGAGGTTACGGGGTTTGTGGTGCTAAGGACCCCCTTCACCGGCTAACGAATTGGATAAATTCCGCTCAAATGGCCACAAAGTCTTTAGACTTGGAAGAGGTCATGAGATCGAATCTCACTTCCCCAAACCTCATCCATTATGCGGCATTCGGGATGCTGATCAGACCAGCTTAGATGACGCACCGCCATGATGTAGTGCCTCAGAGACCACAGCGCTGCTCCCGCTAATGTCTTTTACTGCCAAAGAGGAGAATGTGACGGAAGTTTCTTTGAGAATTTTGGTACCGTGGTGGTTCCACCTTGCTTGTTTCTTTATCATTGAATCACCGAATTGCTTGCCAATCTGTTTGGGCTAGAGCACTTCAAGTTGTTCGAATACTACACTGCTAATTATCCTGCAAGTTGCCAGTGCCCAATAAGTTAATGAGGTTTATTTTGGCTAACACCAACGGTTTGCATTTCACCTCACTGCTGCTTGTAGGCAACACCAACTTTAGCAGCAGCTTATTCTATTTCAAGAGCTGACAAGATTCCAGTGATGCGTTCATCTGGACTTTAGCTCAGTTACAGCGCCAATGGCCATCACAGCGGGGGCTGCTGGAGTGGCAGGCAGCCCAATCCATTAAATCATGTCATATGGAGATTCCATTGACTGAGACACGTTACAAACATTAGCATCACTTCTGCCGCGGGCCATTGGATCGGCAGTTTAACAAGCTAAACAATGTGAATGCTACGATTCCAGGAGTGAGAGATGTTGCAGACCCCTTAAATATTGCCGCTCACAGACTCACCACCTATGTGGTCATATGGTAACGTATCATGTTACTTAGGATTATGGATGTTGCTAGGCTCCTGAAACTGAAATCTTGTATTCTAGAGCTGGGGGAAAATAGACAGTACATTGGTTTTTATTAACAACACATCTGCCATTCATGTTTGAGCAAAATCCATTATTCCAGAAAATTGGAGACAGGCACAAGCCGATGCATTGCTTAATCTGCAAGTCAATCTCACCATTTTTGGACACCCTTTTGAAGCCAATTCACAACCCCTCTCCAATGTGCTTTCCTTTCTCCAAACCTCAAAGCCATATATTGCCTAATATTCAAAAGAAGAGCTTCTTTGTAAACACAATCACCAATCATTTAAAGAACCAAAAAAATTCTAAGCTAAGAAAACCATAATAAGAGTTCAAATAGCATTTCATATTACATGACCAGAAAGAAATTTGGTTGAAATTAAAAAGGGTCTCGTTTTATTTTTCAGAAAGTGAAAGCCCCTCTTCAAGCCGATCGCAATCAACCAAGTAAGCAAACCCATAAGCCAGGTTCTTCAGCGTCGACTCGTGAAAGTCCAGATTAGCCGTCGCGGTCGCATCCGTCGAGAAGAACACCCGAAACCCTCTAATGAACGCCTCACGCGCCGTCGTTTCACAGCACAGATTAGTCATTACCCCAGTCACAATCACTTCCTTCACACCCATCTCCTTCAATCGCTTTTCCAGGCCCGTGCCCGCAAACGCGCTGTAAGTGGTCTTCTCCACGACCTCGTCTTGCCCCGCCAGCCGTGCGATCTCCGGCATGAGCTCGGCCTCGACGGTGCCGTCGAAGACGAGGTCGTCGTTCCACCACTCACCCAGCATGCCGTAGTCGTCGGGTGACTTGTGGCGGTGGCGCGTGAAGAGGACGGGGATGGAGGCACGCCTGCAGAGGTGGACGGTGGAAAGGATGTTGGGTAGGATGGGATTGGCCATGGTGGCAAAGTAGTTTTGGACATCGATCACCAGCAGAACAGAGGTTTTGGGATCTGGGTTTCTCTTCCTAGTCTCGTACTTCTCGTAGGATGAGCATTTTAGTGAGGCCGCCATTACAATTCTCTTCGGAAGCTGCAGAGACTGAAGACAGACACGGGGATAAGCCAGAAAAAGAGCTTTTGTTTATGTAATATTTTTAGAGATTAAAAATGAGTCGCTTATTATATTTATTAATTAATATATACAAATATATATATACTAAAATATATTTTCAATATTTTAATCACCTTATTTTAATATATTTTTATTTAAAAATTATCAACAAAAATATATTTGTATATATTAATCGATAAATATAAGAGTTAATTTATTTTTTAATAAATTATATTAATACAAATTTATAATATTTAAAATTAAATTTAAAAATAAAAAATTTTAAAATTATATTATAAAAATTAAGAAAAAAATTAAGAACTATTTTTTTAACTTATCAAACGGTGATGATAATTGGGCCCACGATTTGTGGGGCAGTCCAGACTTTAGAGGTGTTTTTCTGATGTCTTCTCTTATGGTTAGTGTGCATTTTCACCTTTTTATCCTCTTCTTTTGGGTGCTGTCTCTGACATCTTGACAAAAAGAAAAGTTAGATACCAGCTATCAAGAGTAATTTGCTGTGTATACAACTTATATTTAAAGAAGAAATAAAAACTTAAATTTTATTTTTTTTATTTTATGAATTTTTATTAATTTTAAATTTTTACAATTAAATTATTTAGTTTTAAATTAATTTTTAGATAATAATAATTAATTTATTAATTATTTTTATTTTATTAATATATTATTTTTAATAATTTTAACTATGTTTCGTAAAAAATAATCTGAAATAAATTTAAATAATATATAATTTAAATATAAATTTATAAAATCTAAAATTTAATTATAAAAATTTAGAATTAACTCTCTCTCTCTCTCTCTCTAAAAATTAATTATTAATACTTATTAAAACTAGTAAGGTATGCATCATTTGTAGTTATAAATAAGTAAAATTATAAATAAAAAATTAATTTATTGTGTCCTGTGCCTACCTATATTGTAAGAAATATTACAAAGTAATGATTTTTTTAAAAAGTCGTTTGAAATAATTGGATGGGCATTGCTAACCTCGCACAAGCCTCACATAAATCTTGGGTTAGAGTATAAAATTTAAAAATACATATATGCATTTTCAGCGATGTTAGCTACAATCCAACTAATTTCTAGACACATGAAAATTAATATTTACAAATTAGAAAAAAAAACTTCTTTATTTCTAATTTTCAAAAATCTATTTATTTTTAAATGTATTCCTTTTATATCATCTTGTATATATAATTGAATATTATTTAATTTATATTAAATTTCTCAAAATATCATAACTCTTTAGTTTTTAGTTGTCAAATTTAATTTCATGTAATGAATCATAGTTTTGGATAGGATATGCATAAAATTTTTGATTTTTTTGAGTTAAAATTGATTTTTCTGAATTTATGTATAATATTTTGAATTTTATTTAATTATCTTAAAAAGCATGTCTATTTGTTATTATTAATTATATATTTAATAATAATATAATAATTAATTTGTATAAATTAAGAATTTTCTTTATATTAAAGTGTAATTTTTTAATTCATATTTAATATCAAAATATAATGTTTATCATTTATTTATTGTTAATAAACTATATTGTATAATAATTCTTAAAAATTCTGGTTAAGAATTGAAAAAATTGTTGATAACAAAAAAAAAATCAAAAATAAACAATAAATATTATAAAATAACGACAACTAACAAAATTAAAATATTAAATAATAAAATTTAATGAAAAAAAAAATCTCACCGTTTATTATCCTCTACTTAAAACCTTATTTCCTTCAGTCGGGTTGGCGGATGTTGTGATTTGACGGCTTCTCTTATCTTTTCACTGGACTTGCCTGCTTTAGCTCCAAAGAGCTTCGGAGAGACTCAGACGGCTAAAGAGAGAGACCAATGCATTCTTCAATTTGCACGCCAATGTCACCAACTTCTCAGGCCCTTTTGAAGCCAAACCACAGCCCTCTTCAGGGTTCCTTTCCTTCTCCAAAGCCATTCAGCACAACTCTCAAAAGAGGCGGCGCTTCTTTAACCACCAGAGCTTGTTTAGCAACCACCAAAGAAATGGTATTAAAGGACTTCCATGAAAGGAGAGCTCTTAAGGTGATTTTAGAACCACCCATCTCCTGTTTCTTTTATATCCCATTTCTTTGCACTTGTTTTGCTAAAGGTTTTTTCTTCTTCCTTTTTTTTTCCCTTCGCGCGCGCGCGCGTGTTCTTTTACAGATAATCTCAGGCTTGCAGAATTTTAACAAGGAGAATGTTGCTGCGGTTGTTACGGCCGCAGACAAGGTTGGCTTGGTGTTTTCTAATATCATGAATTACTTGTGCTATTCCCGGTTTCTTGATTTGAATGATTGGTGAATTTTATGGCAAAGTAATTGTTATTGAACTTCTTGGTGAAACTGTCAAAGTATGTCTAATGCTTCCAATATATATGCATTGCCTTTCTGCGTGTCAAATAAATTCACAGCCTTGAAAATGTAACGAATTAAGAAGAATGATGGGGCTTCTTGGTTAATTGTGTGCTAATCTTAACTGTGAGTTTCTCCATAATTGTCATTTCTAGCTTAACTTGAAGGATGCTGTCCAAGAAGTGGCACCCGTTGTAGGGAAATTCTTATATGTGAGAATTGGTACATATGGTTAACTCTTAATTCATTGGCAATTGGACTCTCTGTTGTGGTGCTATGCGTAGATATAGTTGGTTTAAAGTAAGAACATTTTGAAGCCTTTTGTCTTTGTTACAATTTGATCAGTAAGGTTAGCATCAATCACTTGGTTGATCGCATTTGACAATTTTCATCAACTCTGTTGCTGGATATGAATTCTGTTGCGTATAAGACTTCCAATATGTTAAAAACAAAAATCCTAATTCACTGGTGTTGACAATTAATGATTGAAAGAAATTGTCTCAGATAGTCAATGTGTGATATCACTTGCAGGATATCTATTTACTGCTTTTTTATTTTTATGACTTTTGGGGGAATTACTTTCCAAACTCCTGTTCTTCCATCTTCTCTGTCTTGTCTGGAAATGCATAGGGCGGAGCAAGTCATGTGGATATAGCTTGTGACCCAGAACTAGTGGAACTCGCTGTTGGCTTAACTTCTCTCCCGGTAAATTCTTACTCAGTGGAAAAGTAACTTAATTGTTCTTCCCAATATTGAGTATTACAACTAAGCCTCCAGACATTTCTAGCTTGTCTTTGTGTTACAAGCATTCATTCTGATTGCAATAAAAAAACACCATATGCTTCAAGTTGTTGTTCAATCAAATGTTGAACGCTATGACAGTTGTTACGACACCCTTAATTAGTTTAACCTGAAAGGAGTTTTTGAGGTGTCCATGCACTGTATTTGAGTACAAATTGTTCTATTTGCAGGTTTGTGTTTCTTCTGTGGATCCAGGCGTACTTCCAGCTGCTGTTGAAGCAGGAGCACAAATGGTGTAATTCACAAACTCATTGCCTATATTTCTAGATCAGTCTTAAAAAAAGTTGTTCTTAGACTCCAGTTCTATGTTGACAAGATTCTTTAGATGTTGAGATTAAAAAATGTGAATGTAGATGTCTTAACAAGGTTAGTGACCTCTGCAGGTGGAAATTGGAAATTATGATTCATTTTATGATGCAGGAATCATTTTCACTCCAGAGCAGGTACACAGAAGAGCTTAGCTTGTTGAAAAAAAGAAAAGCAATTACATTAAATTTGAGTAGAGATCATTATCTTTTTATGATGTAGATCAATAATCAGACTATTTGTTGCTGCCAACAATCATAAGCACCTCAAACTGTAGTGTACACATGTCCGTCAACTCTGAATTAAAACATAAGCAAGTAATAACTGATTAAATATGAAGATAACACGACATTGTTCCTTGATAGACATCTATACACGTTGGTTATTAATATCTGTGCACATTTGCATGCAGTGAAGTAAACAGATTTTATGGAATAGAAATGCTGCCAGAGAAGATATGTTAATAAAATTTTCAAGTGTGCTGGTCAATTGCCAGGATTCACGGAACCCTACTATAAATTTCAGATCTAAAACCATCCCATTTTATCCCATAGACTGCATCTTTTCCTTATCATTACCTACACAGCATTTATCATTTACCAAAAGATGAGCTTAAGCTGTCTTTTCATGCATTCCAACTAACCTTTAGAAGCTTTTTGTGGTCACCATTTTTCTTATTTGTTGAAGTAATTTTTTCAGATACTAAATTTAACAAAGGAGACTAGGAGAATTCTTCCATCTGTGGCACTATCTGTTACTGTGCCCCACACGCTAAGACTTCCTGATCAGGTAATAGAGTGTAATTTTAATAATGACATGAGAATAGCTGCAATCATCGGTTACTTGACATGAGTTCTGTGTCAAACAGGTCAAGCTTGCAGAGCTACTGGAACAAGAAGGCGTTGACATTGTACAAACTGAGGGTGGAAAATGTTCTAATCCTTCACAATCTGGTGTTCTTGGTTTAATTGAGAAGGTAACCCTAAAAAAATAAATAAAAATCATGCTGTTTCCGTTCAATAGCTCTATAAAATGAGATAAAGAACAGTTGAGAAGAAAGGAAGCACTTGCGATGATAAAGAAATGAATTTGACTTCACGGCCACTTTCAGCCTCCTTTCCTTTCTGCAGTTACCAATCCTACAGATCAGAATGCGTGAAAGTGGCTCATCAGCACATCAGCTGGAGAGGAGAATATGATACAAGTTTCTTTGAGAATTTCGGCACCATGGTGTTAATTTTGCTTGTTTCATTATCATTGAATCACTGAGTTGCATTCTGATGTGTTTAGGCTAGAGCACTTCACTGCTAATTGTCCCAGGTTTGGGAATAATGACGATTGTTTTGCCCCTTATTTTGGCTAAACAGTTTACATTTCACCTTGCTGCTACTTGCAGGCAACGCCAACTTTAGCAGCAGCTTATTCTATTTCAAGAGCCATCAAGATTCCCGTGATGTGTTCATCTGGACTTAGTGCGGTTACGGCGCCAATGGCCATCACAGCAGGGGCCGCTGGGGTGGTATGCTGCCTCACCCATTAAATCATGTCATGTGGAGATTCTATTGACTGAGATATGTTACTAACATTAACATCACTTTTACTGCAGGGCGTTGGCTCGGCAGTTAACAAGCTGGACAATGTGGTTGCTATGATTGCAGAAGTGAGAAATATTGCTGACTCCTTAAACATTGCAGAGCACAGACACACCACTTCTGAGAAGATTCTGGCATGATAATGTGGCAATGTATCATGTTTACTTAGTTTTATGGATTTTGCTGAGCTCTTGAAACTGAAATCTTGTGTTCCATAGTGAAGGGTAAAAAAGAAAGTATATTGGTTTTTTATCAACAATATATGTGCCCTTCTTGTAAGGCTTTGTTGTTGTTATATGTGCCGTTGGTGTTTGAGCAAAATTCATTGCACTTAAAAAAAAAAAAAGAACTATGAAACAACCTGCTTTAATGTAATCCGAATTTTAAAAAATTTCAGAAAAAGCTGAATTACCTCAACCATGGCCAGAACGTTCTCAAAGTTGAAATTTTGGATTACTGTAACAAAGTTTAATAGAAAGTAAACAAATTTCTATTAAAAGCTCAATGAAAAATGAAAACTCTTGGACAAACAAAAAATGCTTCCCAATTCTTCAAGCCAAGGAATGGACTGCCACTACCAAGAAATCATGTGAAGTTCCCATTTCAAACATCTAAAGAAAGAAGACACAAAAAGTCAAAGATGTGGTCGCTGAATTACTAGTTGGGATAAGGCCGTTTAATATTTTATAATCTCCATGTATACATTCAATATTCTTTTCACAGTTTGACATAATTTTATGAACTCTAAATAAATACAAATATTTTTGTTATAACTATAAAACTAAAACTACATTTAATATAAAATATAAATATATATTGTAAAATATTACAAATAAAATAATTTTTTATCGAATTAAAATTTTGATTTGATGTTTTAAATGTTAGTTTGTTTTTTTTTTTTAGTAATATAGAAATGTTAAATCTTTTATAAAAAAAAAACTGAAAAATAACAAAGGGAAAACCCGAGTTTAGCTCATTGGCTTGACTTAGTCGGTCCAAATCAATTGTCCAACCGAGTTATTTTATGAACCGAACCGATTTGGGGTCCAGGTCACCAATCCGACTGATGGGATTAGACTAAATTTAATAATCATGCTTTGTAGAGGGCCGGTCCATTGTCCGCCATTGTCAGTGTCAAAAAGGATCCTCGGACGCACCTACCATAGATCCCACGAAATGCTATGCTTCATTGGGTTCTGAAAACGACCTACAAAACACAAGTCCATGGTACAAGAATACGAGGCTGGTTATTTGTTCCTCAACCTTTTCAATATACTTGAACTGGAAAAAACATAGACCAAGTTGGCCGAAGTAACAGCAGGCCACACACAGCCGTCGATGGCATGCCGTCTCGTGACGAGCCTCAGCAACTCTTTAAATCCTAATGAAAACCATGCACTCACGACTTGGAGATGGGCGCCAGGGAGACTCTTAATTGTTAACAAATCTTTTATACTAGCTTAAATTTTAATGTACATCAATGTGCACGATGGCCACTGTAAGGCAGGTAGCAGACTACACAAGACTGATAAGAGCATAGACTTGAATGAGAAGGAGAAGACAAAGAGAAGCCCACAAGTTAATGTACAAATCGTCCTCTATTTACCCACTACTCCCTATTGAACAATGGCATCAGATACAACAATCCTAAAAACCAGTATTATTCATCATACTCAGAATTGTCCTCGGATTCTTCATACTCACCGCTCTCCTGCAACAGATTATGTGTGAAAGATCAGGGACCATATTTAAATTGAGTCACAGTTGAGAGTCAAAGATTGCATATAGAGTATACCTTTCTTTTAATATATTCAGCCATTGCTTTGTCAAACTCTGCTCTTTTCTCAGTGGCAATGTCATAATATTTGACTTTTTCCTGATACAACGAAAAAGAGAGGTTAGAAGGTTATTCCGAATACACCCTACATTCAGATTTTCAACTTTTTCAGCCAAATTGGCATTGGAGTTCAGGTTTGACATGGATGAAACCATACCTGTCTAGGGCCAACTTTGAGGGGACCAATGGACAACATCACACAAGCATACAGAAAACAAATCACCGGCAGAAATGAAGAACAAGAAGAGAGAAAAAAAGAGGATGGAACCAGGCTAAAATGCCTTGAGAGTTTGCTAGCAAGAAATATTGGGCTATTTTTCTACTTTGTCAAAATGAGAATCCTGCACCTATTCATTAAGTGCAAATGTAAAACACTAATAAACACAAAAAGCACTGCCATCGTATGCTGCAATTATTGGTTTCTTTCGGCGGCTAGATAGGTAACTTTGACTCTTGAGAGCACTGTCACACACCACTGTCGTATGTTCCTGTTTGCGAACATGGATATTTTGCTAATTTGTACAATCAGCTGTAAATTATGTTCAATTTCTAAATAAGATAACAATTAGGTCTACCAATCAGCTTTAAATCAGGATAATGGTCATGGTCAAGTTCAGGCTGCAATATCACAAAAGCAGGCTGTGTACACTTGTGGAACATTTTTTTGTTATTTTTTCTATTCAAGAACTCTATTTGTGCAAATATTCTCACTAAACCAAATCATTTAGCATATCTTGAGACTAGTAAACTGTTTTAGCGCATTAGAATGCATAATACATATGACATATTTCCCAAAAGAACTGGAGATTTGTGATGATATCTTATCTTTGTAAAAGATTTACATAGAAGTCTTCAGAACTTGAATCCAAGCTTAAAACCTTTACAATTGACTCGCAGATCAAAATCTTTAACAGCAAAGTCTACTGTCTAAACGTAAATAGGCTGAGCATCAAAAGGTGTAGTTTGGTGTCTAAGTTTCCAAGTCCCTAGTAGGTTAACAATTGCAACAAGTCCAGATGTATATTTCCACTTTCCTTCTGATTGAAACCATTAGCTCTATCTACAGTTTTGTGTATATCCATGTGAAATTGAGATGTTCTAATGTATAACCTAATTAATACTTGCAGTGAAACTTGAAGTTTCCTCTTTAGTAAAGAAGTCAAGATGCAGAGCCTCAACTTTTCCAGACTATTTTCCATAGGTTTGCAGCCTCAGATTTCTGTCCACTTCAAACCTAGAAATCTTCCCCTTAAAAGCCGAATCCATCTCACCATTGACCACAAGCCCAAAAGCCCTAAAGGCACTGTTTATGGAAACTATTTCATTGCCAAACCTGCCTTATGAACAGCCCATTACCAACCACCAACATTTCTCAGGAGCTGCCCAGCCAAACATGTGAATGAAAGCAAGGGATGTGGACTAGAATTCAGATCATAAGCCAGAATATTAGCTTAACTGTGTTACAGACCACACCAACATACCGAATACTAGAAAATCTCGGCGATGAACAAACAAACCTCATAAGTCATGGTTTTCCACTTCTCTCCACATGCCTTTCCAATCTAAAACAGACAAGTTAATAATTAGTTTACAAAAGGAAAAGGTTTGACATAAAGCTAAGAGTTACCCAGTACACCTACATCACGCATTGACTTGATATCTGGGTTCTGCACTTGGAATTCCTTGCGAAAATCCTCCCTTCATGAACAAAGTAAAGCAAATTAGCCATGGAAATAAGAAGCAAAAGACTTCATGACTGTGCATCAGAGACATAACCATGCAAGGCTTATGTGAGCAATTTCAAAAGGAGAATATTGATGAGCAACTAATGAATAATGATGATGCTAAAATGCTAAGGGAGCAGGATCTAAAATAAAGACTCAAAGATAAGCTCCACGCTGTCTCATTAAATAAGATAAAACTCCTGGATGAAAGTGGCTGAAACACACCATTGACTAAGGCTACTGAAAACTGTCACTAGCCTAGGCCAGAATGACTTAATAAAAAAAGCAAAGATATCAAAACCCAGGACATTTTGCTATAATTTTGGATCCTTTTTCACAGGACCTAAAAACCTTGGCAATTGGGCAGGTTGAGTAAAAGATAAAAAATTATGTGAGCTATGTGTTCAGTGCCACATGCAAGTAAATTGAAGGATCAACAAAGAAAATTTCCATCTGAACCCAACTTGGAACCTCAACTAGATTACGGGCTTTTCTCTAAATTCTGCGTCTCAACCAATAAGGCTTTGCCATGATAGCTCTTATACAGCCTTCCGTGGAGAGTTATACTTTCCATCTGACAATATTATCTGTATTGCATACAGTGATTATTAGGATAATCTGACATAAAAGCATTCCCTTTCCTGGCACCCTTTTTCAATTCATCCCTTTGATTCCTGTCCAATTCCAATGGTACAGAATGTAAACATGGATAACCCACTGGGAAGAGGGCATGAGGGGCAACTAAAGAGTCAAACTCGTGGTTCTGGGTTTTGAATGACAACACCTGCCACGTTTTCTTGCCGCTATAGTAATTTATATCATTACCAATGAAAGAACGCTATCCCTTACTAAAGGGAAACAAATAAAACAGGTACAACACAAACCTTTCACAGAGGAAACCCCCATGCCATATGGCAGTACATAAAAGAAATGAAAGCCAGAACCCTGCACAAAGAGAGCATAGGAGAAATATCTTCCATTCTTCACCCCATCAGTGCTTAATATTCTACCAACCCAACTTTATGATACAAAATTATTATGCAGGTATTACTACTTCAAGAAGCAAAATTCTATGCATTGCTAACATGGAGCAAAGGCAAAACCATTCATCTATTAGGTCACAGATTAGTACTATTCTATTACACAATCATCAAAAACACCGAGCACAAAAAGTTCCTAGACAAACTCAGTAATAAACCATTTTCTAGGAAATTGGTCAGTAGATGGCAAGTAAGACAAAACAATGATTCAGAAAATTGCTAAGAACAAAAGGAGTCTGCATACAAGAAGTAGAAGAAAGCAGTTGGAGGTTTCTTGGGCATCTTAGGATCCAATTTCACATTTTTCTTCTTCAACTTGGCTTTCGGCTTAGTTGCAGACCTTGGCTTCTTCTCTCTCTCCATATTAACAACATTCTGCCTGGCAGACCTCTTCAAACTCTCATTGGTCCTTATCCTCAACACCATTTTCCTACCATAAAAAAAAAAAAAAATAATAATAAATCTATATATCATCTAACACACTTTTGATTATCAAGTAAATCCAACTGAGACAATAGAAGAGAGTAAAGCACCCACATTTACATTTTCATTTCAGAACCCCAACACCAAAAAATTACTTAAAAACACAAAACAAGCACCCAGTAAAAATAAGAACTTCAAAACAGCAAAGAACCACAAAGTAGCTAAATTTTAATCTCGTTTAACCTTATTTTCCAAATTCATTTCTGGGTTTTATCCAGCAAAACAAAAGTATTAGCAAAAAGCAAAAAGCAAAGATTATAAACGCATAGGAAATGAGACCTAAATTCATGACTATAAGCACCCAAAAGTAATCAAAAAAAAAAAAAAAAAAACGAAAACAGAAACAAAGGAATGTTAACAAGTAGAAAGGGAGAGGCAAGTGGTTTACCCGCCTGAGGTACTTGTTGTGGTGGCCGCAGAAGCAGCGGAAGCTTGGGTTTTATCGGATTTTGGAGCTTTTTTTGCCATGTTCTATGGCTTCTTCTACGTTCCTGTTCTTTCCTTCACTCACTTCCTTCTGGCTGCGTGGAAAATTGGAAAATACTCTCTCCCAAATCTTCATTCGAGGCCACGTTTGCAGGAGGAGTCATGCAAACGTTGGCGTTTAACTAGACTTACAATTCTTTACTCTAATTTAACATTACACCTATTGTGTAGGAATATTTGGGAAAATTAATTTTTTCTCGAACGGTTTAATTACAAATTTTAATTTATGTGTCTTTTTTTATTATTAATTTACGTATAATATATCTAACAAAAGAAAAAATACGTTTATGTAGTTGTTTTCTTTTATTTTTTTTTCACAAATTACCAACAGTCAAGCCGTCATTCAACTTTGGAGAAAATAAAATTTGGGGCAAAAAGGAAATTTCCGTGGGGCAAAAACAAACTTTTGAGTTTGTGTTATTTTTTAAGTTGTTTTTAGGTCCATCACATTTGTGTTGTTTTAGTATTGGGGTCAACCGGTTTTTTTTTTTTTTAATTCTTCACAGTTTTTTTTTTTTTGTTTTTCTGTCACATATTAGAATATGTTAAGAAATATATTATTATATATATATATTTATATTTATATTAATATGTATCCAAAATAAATAAATAAAATATACATATTGTATATATTTATACTATTTATAACACACACACACACAAACACACACACACACACACACACACATATATATATATATATATATATATATATATACTCAGTGAAAAGCTCTTATATTAACATCTATATATAATATAAGAGCTTTTCACAGAGCATGAGGTGCGTAGAGACCAGTTAATTCTTTCAGTTATTAGAAGTTGTTCCTTAGAATTATTATTCCTGTTATCGGGTAAAAAAATTTGTTGCTGCTAATACTATCACTGTTCTTGTTGTTAGCAACAGCAATCCCTTCATATTTTGATAAATCATGCATTTCCAATCCCTTCATAGGTTAATTACATAAATGCACATACAACCTCCACCCTTGCTGGTCACCTTGCCGAGATCAGGTTCAAAATATGAGAAGGCTCTGATGTTGACCCCATATCATTGCCATTCCATTAATGACTCTCCCCTGTTCATTTTTTTCCAGTCAATGATGGGGCATTGCCTTCGCGCTGATGGAGATTTAGAAGCCATTGCCACTGCGAAGGCCATTACCACAGGATGGCTACATCCTATTATTAATCAATTTGTATGTGTTAGATCATCTCTCTGTTTTCAATCTGTAAAATTGGTGTTCTTGCCTTCCCTTTATTTATTGTAAATTGACTGAATTCTTCTATAGTCTTGGCGCTTGACATTCTATTTTCAGTAACTGCAGAATCCAGAGCCTTCAGTTGAGTTTGACACTGTTGCAAACAAAAAACAGCAACATGAAGTCAATGTTGGAAAGATGGTGAATCCTTTCAACAAGTTTCATTGTCAAATTATTTGACACAGAACTTGGAAGCATTCATTCTGACTATGTCAATAATCTTTCAACTATTTTGAATTCATTTGGTTTTGGTGGACACAACTCTGTCGCGGCCTTCTCTGCCTTCAAAACCTGAGAAATGCTACATTGAAAGTTGTCCAGCACAAGCGAGTTTCTTGTGCGAGATAAGGAGCAGGCCACATAGGCTGTGCCATCCCGTGGTTTAGAGTTGCTGCAAAATCATTTTTCATCCAGCCATTTGTAGTTGCTACTAGTAATAATCATGGGTTTTGTGCTCCAGCTTTATGGTCTTATGCATTGCTTTCATTTATGCTCTGATTTTCACCTTCACTTGAGCTCTTTGAATCTGTAGGCTTTAACTGAACGTGGTTTTGTTCCCCCATAAATTTTGTAGCTGATGGAAGTGATCTTTGCCCCTTTTTCCTCCTAATTTTTATAGTTTCATGCTGTCTCGCTCTTCCCAGAAACCAGGCATAAGAGGAAGGTGCCTGCTCAACAGTTATGAACATTTCATTTTTAGCTTTAGATTCATCCAAATCAATTTTCCATTTCTAATATCTCCTCAAATGCCTTTTAAGATAGGCGAAATCATAAGACCTTGGAGAATTGGGGCAGAGAATATGGAGTCATTGTCTTGATTTCTGTTTGTTTTTTTTTTTTTTTTTTTCTTTTTTAACCACTTTGATTTGGCTTTGAAAGTGGGTTGAACCTAAATTTAACATGAGGGTCCTTGTACTAATGACTCACAACAGATAAAATGAAAGGGAGGATGGAAGTCATGTCAAGATCTCAACCGTAGAATAAACAAAAACACAGTAGAGTAAGCAAAGAAACAAAAACAAAGAGGGGAAAACATAAAACACCTGTTACATAAAAAACTTGTAACGCGAAGGTTGCGGCAAGTTGGTGGAGCTACTACAGTAAGACAATAGATATCTAATCCGTAGGGACAACTTAATGAAAAATGCACGCTTGCTCAGCAAGCAGTCGGTCTCCAGATCGTCGATCAAACCAATTGTTTTACCCCTTAAAAATTAAAGCTCCATTTGTTTGCGGGAGAACAGACCACTGAAAGTCCTAGCGTGCCTGTCAATTTGACATTGACATTCCATTGCATTGAAATCTTATACAGCGCTTCGGTGAATAGCATTAGTGTAATAACCAAAGCAAGCTACTTTGGAGCAATGTTATGTGCCGAATACATCCAAAAACTTTTTTGAGACATTAGCTTGAGCAATTGATGCCTCTGTGCCATTATAGAGGAATGGTATGTTGTGGTGTTCTTATTAACTATTCGGTTAAGGGATAAGCATACTGAAACGGTTGTGGGTCGGCCTCGATCAATTTAACTTAATAAATAAGGCAGTTCTCAAAGCATTACCATTCCTGGGTGCCAGCTCGGTTTTGCTCCCAAGAATGGATACAAACAAGGACAGCTTCGATTCAAAATTCAGCATATATAGAAAAATCTCAGTGATGTTCCTGATAATATACAAGTAAACACGGTAAAGTGCAGAACGAGATGCTTCTGAAGAGGAAGATCTGCAATATATCTTTTTGGTCTTGTCCACTGACAATTTCTTTTCATACCCAGACCTGACGAAGTTGATACCGAGTAACATTCTTGTTGCTATCAACTCCCACCTT
This sequence comes from Bruguiera parviflora, assembly GCA_019804595.1. Taxonomy (NCBI): domain Eukaryota; kingdom Viridiplantae; phylum Streptophyta; class Magnoliopsida; order Malpighiales; family Rhizophoraceae; genus Bruguiera; species Bruguiera parviflora. The sequence goes on from CM034058.1 coordinate 6,434,760, forward strand.
CCTAAGATCCCATCTGACCTGCACTTGCAGCTTTCAATTTCTCCCATTTTTTCCGAAGATAGGCCTGCCTGAGTTTCTCACGATGAACTGCCGCCTGCTCTTGCCTGCGAACCTTGAGCCCTGATGCCTTTTCTCGTGCTAGATTTACTTCTTCATGAACTTCCCTGGTCAAAAACCAAATGCAAGATAACCACGTTGTGAAGGTCGTGGTAATAGTAATAGGGAAGATTAAATTACATACAAAGAGCCAATCAAAGATACAGATAAAAGCAAACCATGCAAGGCATGGTATGGAACACAGTAAGCACTGAATAAGCTGATACTAGGGAAGATTAAATTACATAAAAAGAGCCAATCAAGGATACAGATAAAAGCAAACCATGCAAGGCATGGTATGGAACACAGTAAGCACTGAATAAGCTGATATTAGACCGCAGTGTTCAAATAATAATGGCAAGGGAAAAGAAAAAATCAGATATAACAGAGCTCCAGGAATGACAAATTGATTTCAAAGGTTAATCTGTCAGGAAAATTGTTCCTTACTACAATGCAATTTCTTTGATATTGATCTTTTTTCTTTTTTAATACTGCAATATAGCAGAAGTTACAAGCATTACTACAAGAATTAAATGCTGTACCTCACAAAACGCTTGTATTCATCTCTATCTACTACTCCAGCTGTCCGTCCAGGCCCTACAAATTTTGTGTTGAATGGCACAGAAGCATCATTCTCAGCATTTTCATCTTCTTGTGACACTGTGGCAGTATTATCATGGTCATGCAACTGCTGTGAGTCCTCCAGCTCTACTCCCTTGCGGAAAAAGTCAACACAATACTTCTCCTTATCTTCCTCATCAGATAGTTCTCCCCTTACCAGCTTATCATATAGTGCTGCCTTCCTCTCCAATGCTGCATAGCTGGCTGAGCCATCATTAACTGCTTTAAGCTCAAGCTTGTCCCTGAATTTGGAAAAAAGACATTATTCATCTTAAGTGACAGACCACCAATCTCTGATGTGAATAACATCATCAATCAAAATGGCATGTTCAAGGCATATAATAACTCAATCAGGCTTCAGCCACAGTCCTTTCTCATTCTCTCTTGCCACCATTTCTTCTCCACCCCACCACCCCCACCCCTCCTGATTTTCTCCCCAAGTAAACTTGTTTCTCCCTGGTGGTCTGTCCCTTCAATTTTTTTGCTGCCCAAGTTTTGCAAGTGAGATGAGCACAATAGCACATCATAAGAGAAATTAAGATCTACTTCCCAAAAAAGGCAACTTCCCTTAATTTCTGAATGGTTCAAGCAAAGCCGGCAGAGCTAAAATCTCTAAGATTTCACCCATTTTCATAACCTTTTCCATCATATAAATAAAATAAAAAATTAAAAAAAAAAAACCAGGTGCCTTGTTGATGATTTCTGAAGAATCTACAGAACCTAATCCATTCTCTAAACCAAAATCTAATTGATTATCAGCTTCTAATAAGCCAATAAGTTGCGTCATACAGATCAGCACAACTCAATGTAAATAAACCTCAGATTCTTTAATCTCTTACAAAGTAATATAGCTAATAAAAAAAACACAACATTACTGATTATTTTGCATCCTCGGTTGATACATTAGCCTCAATTGAAAATAGAAAATGTCGGCCACGAACACAAGTAAACAGAAAACAGATGAATCAACTTTTCCCCTTACCTTGAAGTGAATCAGTCCAGCCAACAACGTCAGCGGAAATACTAGTTCTCAAAATTAACCGGTACAACCCAAGTGAAGCAAAGGAAAATAATCCCAACTAATGGAAATTCAAAAAAAAAGAAAAAAAATCCTCTTTCATACAACCTAGTTAAGAAAGACCGTAGCTTTCCAGTTCAAGAATAAACTAATACTAAATGGCTCACAAACTAAGCTGGAACGCAACTCAGCCTCAAAGACAAGTACATATAATAATCTTTTACCTCGTAGAAAACAAACAAACAGACCAATAAACCCTCATTCCACAAATTCATGTCAAATCAAAATATTTCAAGATTTCAATATAATTGTGTATATGAGAGAGAGAGAGAGAGAGAGAGAGAGAGAGAGTACTTGAGAGCGCGGGCATCGACGCCGGAGTTCTTAGCAGAGAAGGGGTCGTGAGGGGCGATCTTGTTCTTGGCGCGGTGGTAGTCGGCGCCGTCGGGGCCAGAGATGTGCTTAGAAGTCTTGGCTTCCTCCTGGGATTTGTAGAGCTGGGCCTTGAGTTCCAAGATGGAGGAGGGCCCCACACCCTCAATCGCCCTGTGCTTCTTGGGCAAGACCGCCGATTCCGTCAGCCACCCCAGCGATTCCACCACCACCCTCCTCTTCTTCCCATCCCCTTCCTCCTCCCCCATACCCAAAACTGCCCTTACAACTCTACTTTTCTTTTTTTTTTTTTTCCTGGGGGTTTCTCGAGACCAAAAATTCCTGCTCTCAAATGCAAACTCCGGAGGAAAACAATGGCGTCCGTTTGTACTTTTTCCGGATGGAAGACGGAGCGGCTCCTGATGGTGACCAATTTTGTCAGGGCCGATATATACATTAAACAGAACGGGCTTGCGGCCCAGTTTTCCAACACGCCGCGGGCTCTTTTGGTTTTTGTTAGTTTTGATTTCACGTTTTACTTTGTCTCAATATTTAGTCATATAATTATTTACATTTAAAATTTAAAATTTAATTTTTATAATTTAAAATAAAAAAACCACCAATTTAGGTGTCGTTTAGTTGGAGTTTTTTTTATTTAAAAATGAAAATACATATAAGCGATTTTTATTCTTAATATTTAATTTTAGAGAAATTTTATTCACTCTATATTATATTATATTATGTATAAAATTAGATTTTGCTATATATAAGAATCACTTAAATAATTTTATTTTCATTCTCATTCATTTTTTATATTCTCTCTATTTATATGGTATGTACCAGGTTTAACGTATTCTAATATATAATAAAATATATTTATATAAAAAATTTAAATTATATTTTTGATAATAATCAATTAAAATATTTTTTTATTTAAATTAAAATAATAATTAAATAAAATTTAAATTAATTTTAATGATTGTAATTAATCTCATGTTTAGTTTAATATTTTTTAAATTTAAAACTATATTAGAGGGATTAAATAAGATTAAAATTAGTTTATTGACTAAAACAGAAGATAAATTTTATTATTATATATTAATCATACTTTTAATTAATAATATTCTAATAATTAACTAAAGACCTAACAGAGATAATTATTTCTTCGCACTGTCGTCTCACAATCCAAACATAGCTAGAAACATGTTTACTTTACAAATTGGGTCGCTGTTAAAATGATTTCTTTCGATTTTTATTTTTATTTTTATTTAATCGAAGCCGATGAAGGCCCAAAACTTCATAGGCAGCCATGTCTCTTTTGCTTCTCGTTCCTTTCTTTTCTTTTTTTTTTCTTTTTTTTATTTTTGCTGGAATGGTCATAGAATATTTTGGATATTAAGATACTATGTTTCACTTATTCAAATTTCAAATGCATAACAAAGTCAACAATATCTTATGCCAAATGGATCAAAACAGAATCTTACACAGAAAGCCAGTTACAGACCAAACTCAACATCCTTCATTAGTGCTAATTGCTGCTATCTATGCACCTGGACAAGGAAAGCCAAGAAAATCTACCAGCAATATATATATATATATATATATATATATATATATATGATATGCTGTTCCACTCATTAATCTAACTTTTGATGCTTGCACTCCATTAATGTAACCTTTCTTGAACTCATTATACACTCTGAATAATTAAAGTGCAAGTATCAAAAAATAAAAATAATATAAGCCAGCCATAATTTACTTGAAAAAAATATGGGTAAAAGGAAAAAGAAAATCCAAATCCAAGTTGGCTAGTCAAATAAATTTTTAAGTGCATTGCGCTTGGCACATGATTCTGGCACCAACACCTTTTGATTGTCACTTTCAATAATCACTCGATTGGTTGTGATGGTGGGTGTGGTTGATTCAAGATTGCCTAAAATCACTCCTTGCTTTCGCACATACTCCCACTTGTCCTGAAAAAGGTAAAAGAAAGCCATGATAGACAATTGGGCTGTGAAAAGTGTAGTCCAAAGTCTTATACTTCTTGATACTTTCTTGTGGTAGGCATCCAAGCCTGTGTAGATGTTGACGATCCCAACCAGGGAGATGACTGTTCCAGTTATCCAATGTACACAGTACCATGCACTCCTTTTTCTAGTCCCTCTGCAGCCAATAAATAATAAATAAATAAATAATATATAAATATATATATTAGAACATATTTAAGTATAGCCAGCCAAGCCTCAAAGAAAATGGGGGGCAATGCTTCCTCTTTATGATCATAAACTTGATCATACTAGAAAATTTGGGTTAGTCACAGTTCGATTCTCATCAATGTTGCATATAGTTTGTGTTGAGCTTTTCATATCTAGATAATGGCTTCAGAATTTCAGTGGCTTTGTAAATTAGAAACTTATATGAGCCAGAACAGAACCTCTGAGGCCTCCAGAGTCCAAACCCAGCTTGCACCCACACGGCACCATAAAGTGCCAGGCCTATCCTTTTGTGACTGTTATCAAATGAGTTCTCAAAGGACTTCAGAGACATGATAGCTCCAGCTGTGGCAAGAAGCACTGCAAGTATCTGCCAATGGAAACGTAGGGAATTAGCACAAAAAGAATGTGATTATCCTTTTAACAGCAACCAAAAAAAAAAAAAAAAAAAACAGAGAGAGAGAGAGAGAGAGAGATTGTCCTGATGTATTCATTGTTTCTTGTGTGTTTTGCCTGAGAGTCACCTTTTGTTGTCCTGATGAAAAATTATTGATGAACATGCAGGAGCACTCTAACTCCCATGTCGGGTGGAAAAAAGAATGTAATTAAGGATGATATCTCAAAGGAATGTACGTGATAATCTTTTGTTTTCCTTCTATTGAAATAAATCTCCTTCAGCCAAGGTTATATATGCTCATACACATTGTCACATCATAAAATAAAATAATATCGAAATAAATAACTACAAAAGCTCAATTTTTATAGATTGAACTATAACCCATCTCCCTTTATGAGATGTTACATAACCGAAGATGCATGAATTCCTATAATTTGAGCTATAAGAAACTATTATTTGAAAGTGGAAGGCAACTAATTTGCTACGATCTGGGTATACTTGTTATTTATTTATTTATTTATTTTATCACAGTGCAAACGTCTTTCTAAATTGTGAGGGATAAACTGTTTGTCATATTTTGCCTAATCAAAATCATTTGTAAGGGAAAGTTGGGTACTTCATAACCTCACAAAGGAGCCTAAATGGTGGTAATTAAAGTGTAAAATCAACAAGAAGGAGATAATGACAAATATTATGGCGCTGAACTTGATTCAGCCGATCGCTTTAACTTGAATTTGTACTAAATGATTAAATCATTAATGGTGAAACCTTCTCTGAACTGGGTAACTGTAACAACGCAATAAGAAAGGAAATTACCTAATCACTTTCACGATTTTGGAGTATTCATGACAAATGCGGTTGGTCTGATGTTCTATGCAATATCAAAATTACTAGGGTTTAAAAGAAAGAGAAAGGGAATAAATGAATAATAGTGGACATCATTATTAGAGATAAAGCAGAATATCATGATGAGCTTAACTAAAGGTTTTCATGGTGGAAATCTAAAAGAAGCATTGTCTGGTCGGTGAAAGATATTATACCGCGTACCCCCAACACCTCCACCCCAAGAAAACAAATGAAATAAAACATCAAAAATATGTGAGTTGCATA